>JAXQQM020066074.1:0-67031 GCA_034641835.2 Pinus albicaulis | reverse complement strand
GGAACACCTAATTCTACATGGGTAGGTGTGGAATGCGAAAAGTCACAATGGAGTCCAAATGACCTTGGAATGTGAAACCAAGAGTCACACCATTGTACTATAAATGTACATCTTTGTATAATGGAAAATAAGAAAGCCTCACGCTTATCTTTCATTGTGTATTGTTTCTCTTGTGTGTGCATTCTTCTTCCTCATACACCATGTGTGTGCTTCAACATGGTGTTTAACATGGTATCAGAGCGGGCGATTTCTGGCCCTGCTCCAAATTGAGTGAGCCATTTGTGTTTATGGCCTGTGCATATCTGCATTTTTGCAGCATTTAGAGAATTTTTGCAGCAGTAATTTTGACATTTTGCCGCATTCAGAATTGGTTTTGAAGAGGAGCAGCATTCAAAATCCCAGCATTCAGAAATTGGCAGCATTCAGGCATTAGCTTTGAAGAAAGGCAGCACTGCCCATCTGAAGGTTTTCATTCTAATTTTTCTCTGCAATTTCTGCTTATTAAATCTGCATTTTTAAGAGCTGCTGGAATACTGTTTAAAGAGGGTTTATGAGAGAAAAATTTCTGAGTTTTTCATTGAAAAATCTCTGCAAGTTTCTGGGTTTCTGAATACTGTTAAATTCTGCAATGGAGTAGATTGTTGTATATTTGAAAAAAATCTGTTGCTTTGAAGACTAAAATTCTGAAGTTGCCCTCATTTCTGCACTTTCTACTGCTACTGGATTTGTTCTGCTATACATCTGGAAAAAATTCTACTGTCCTCTGCTAGTCTACTCTACTCTCTGCTGTTTTTAAAATAAAATAAAATTATAAAAATTATAAAAAAAATAACAAAAAAAAATTCGCAACTCTCCACGCAAACCCAACCTCACCTCACGGCCTTTCGGACTTAACCTCCCTCTCTGCCACGGCATTACACAACCTCACTTCACAAATGCTCCTCATAACACAATACCACAATACAACCCCCTCCCCTCACATCGACCTCTTAACGCTCCCCACACTCCCTAACTCCACAGCGATGCGCCACTCCAACGATGCCTGCTCTACGCCTTAGCACTCTTCCCCACCTGCTTCTACTCCCCCATTACATCCCTTCTCTACACAGTCTATCTCCTTGGCTCACTCTCAACATCGCTACCTCTCCCAACATTAAATGCCCTACACTCTACATTCACCGGCCATCGCTCTCCCTACCTCCACGGTTATCTTTAATCCAAGCTCCCCTTGCCACCGGCGCTCTCTGCGATCAACGCTCCTGCCAAAAACCATTCACCCTCCTTTCCACGCCCATCTCAAACCCTTACCTCCACTCCCCTCCCACCATTCGATTCCCTTTTAAAAAAATTTAATTCCCTCATTTTAATATTCGACCCCACTTTCATATAATACCTCTCTCCCATAAATCACTCCCCTTCCCTTTTTTAATAATCTCTTTTTTTATTAACATTTCCCTTTTTTTAATATTTCCCCTCCCTATTTTTTAATTGTCCCTATTTTTAATTAATTCCCATATCTTATTAATCCTCTTTTTAAAATGTCCCTCCCCTTTTAAATTCCCTTCCCATTATGACAATTCCTCCTCACATTTTTTTAATTAATTCCCCATCATTTCCATTTTTAAGTAATCTATTTTTTAATTAATTAAAAAAAAAAACAGCAGAGAGAGAGAGGAAAGAGAAATGAACAGCAGAAATGAAGGAATTGACATATGAAGCAAATGGACTGAATACATAGAGAAAATTGAAGATTTGACATTGTGTGATTTGTGGCATAAGGGTGATTTTTTGAAGAAATTGACATTTGAAGACGAGTTGTTATTGGTGCAAATCAGCGCTTTGAAGAAAGAATTACAGTGATCTTAAGGGCCTTTTGCACAAGTGTTTTTCCAAAATTTTGCACATTTACAAAATATTTTTGCAGATATATTGACATTGTATTGTGAGTGGAATTTGCCTCTTCATTCATAGTTGGAATCAGTGAATTTGAGTTGTTGATGTAAGTAATTGTTGATTGTCCTCCATCATTTGAGGAGCAGATTTTGTACTCTGAGATTTCCATAGTTGGAAGTTCTCTTGAGTCATTTGTATTTGTTGTTGAATCACATTGTAAACGGGTGCATTTTTGGTTGAAGGCGACACCCTTTCATTTTTGAGCCTAAGTTGTTGAAATGGCTAAAATCAATGAGGCATTAGAGTTGTTGAGTAACCTCATTCATTCAAATGTTGATGATGTGATAAAAATGAGCAAGAATGCTCTTTGTAATATTCAAATTTGTTTACAAGATGCACAAGAAAAGATTGAGTTTTGCAGGTTGGAATCTCTCATCTCCGGCAGATGAACTTAAACAAAAGAGTCAACATTACGAACTTGTTTAACATTGAGAAGATTGTGAAGGACTCATCGGGAAGAGAAAGAAGATAAAGTTGCGGAATGATTCACATTGAGTTCCTTGCACTAGAGGATGTACATGCGAATCTGTGATTCAACACACCTTTTCAAGCCTATCATCAGACCTTGGGAAGAGATTTTCCACAACAAGCACCGAATTGGTGTTGGATATGACAAGGATGTGTCCTTTCATATTCCAGACTACACAAAGCCCATCAGATTTCAAAGTGCCGGATTCCTATATGACAGTTCACCTGCAGCTGTTCCAGATCCTGTTCCACTTCCACAATAGATTGAGAAATGCCAACACTGTGATCGAGTTGGCCATATGAAAGATCACTGTTTTGATCTTCATCCATGCAAGCACTGTGGTCGGCACACTCATTCTTCAGACAGATGCTTCAGACACAAGCCTCCTGCAAGAACAAAGATTCATCTTGGATGGATCGCTTCTTGGCAATGGGCATCAGCAACCAAGAAGATGTTTAAGTCGCATGTCAGAACATGTTCAAGAATATTGAGTAAACTTGCAGTTGAGTTTTCGCCATCATCTCACCTTGTCCATGACAGGGGGGAAAATGGTGGTCATGTACAAGCTTCGACGATAGATCAAGCGAGCCTGAGCCACAATCTCTCATTCCATGTTCAGAGTTGTAGCCAGAGACACAGCAGTTCAAGCAAGCTTGAGCCACAATTCGTCATTCCAGATTCAGAGATGTAGCAGAACAAGGATGCCCATGAGCATGCCTTAGAGTTCTTGGAAAAACTTAAACCATCATATTTGGTTGGTGGATAACACAAAACCATCACCACAAAACCATCACGAGGTAGTAGACCTCCCTTTCTTTTAGGTGAAGGTCTCCCTTTACATAATACATATATGAAGACACTTCCTCTACGGCTGCTTGACTTCTTGCCAGCTTTGGTTGAGTTCCAGGAAATGATTCATGCATTCCAGAGTTGTTGGTAATCCTAAAACCATCACAGGTAGTAGACCTCCCTTATTTTAGGTTGAAGGTCTCCCTTTTTTATGAGGGACAATTCCTCTAGCAGAAGCCTTCATCTTCTTGCCAGTTTTGGAAGAGTTCTGGGAACTGCAACAAGTATTGCGTTCCAGTGTTTGTGGTCATCCTAAAACCACCTCTTTTTTTCCAACATTTCAGAGAGTTGATTCAGCCCAAGTGCTGCCATGTATACTTTGCATATTTGTATTACAACTCTTTTCTTGGACTCACACATACCCTTCGGATTAAGGGGGGATGTTGGAACACCTAATCCTACATGGGTAGGTGTGGAATGCGAAAAGTCACAATGGAGTCCAAATGACCTTGGAATGTGAAACGAAGAGTCACACCATTGTACTATAAATGTACATCTTTGTATAATGGAAAATAAGAAAGCCTCACGCTTATCTTTCATTGTGTGTTGAGTCTCTTGTGTGTGTTCATCTTTCTCATACACCATGTCTGTGTTCAACATGGTGTTTAACAAATTACACAATATTTATACAAAAACGAGTTCAAAAAAGCCTCCAATAAAAGTGCAGATCTATTTTTTTGAGACTTTATTACAACTATCTACATATAGTAGAGCTTATTCAAAACAATAAAAAGAGAAATGAAATATAAATAAAGACAAAACATGGCATCATGGAGTTGGAGGTGGCTAAGTGGAGGTGGTTGAGTGCTCCTCATAGCTTGTCAAAACTGCCTCCATAAAAAGTGGAATCCACCAACTGAAGAGAACACCTGTATACTTATTTGCAAAAATATAGGAGTAGCTAACTGAAAGTAAGATATATTTATTATATGACACTTGGAAAAATCTCATCACCACAGAGGTTACGTTCACTTCATCATATTTAGTGCTATTCATGTGAGAACAAAACCAAAAAGCAGAGTTTCTTCTCCATATACAAAATCCGAAAATAATAGCTACATTTTCTGAAAAGCTTAGCTATATAAGAAAATATTGAGTATAAACCAAAAATGAAATGTTCCTTCAAATTTTCAAGGTTCTGTATATTCATTCATCATAGGTATAATATAGAAGAAAATTTCTTGAGCTTCAACTTTAGTTACCCTTTTGTTTGACCTCCTCTTCTATGCTTGATTTTTTTGCTGAATCTTTTTCTTCGTGGTTTCATTCTCTGGGCTATCATCAATGTTTATGATTTCATCCCTAAGAGCAGGGTTGGAAACAAGCGTACTTGTTAATCTAAGATTTTTCTTGGGCCTGGTGCGAGGCCTTTGAATGTATGGGTTTGGAATATATATAGGCTTTTTTCTACCATGTATGAATATGCTTGACTATGCTTCTTCAAACTCTGACCTAGTGAACTTTATCTTGCTGCTATCCTCCTCAAAAGATGAATATGAATGAATTATAGTTTTCTTCTTCTTGGCTGAAGAATAAATAGATGAGAAAAGCTGAGGTATGGTAGGTTATTCCATTGTGATAGCCTTTGATACTTTTATTTTCCCCTTCTTGAGTGAGGAAAAGAGTTGTGAAAGAGTAGGCTCTTTGAATGAAATGGCACTATTTTGTTGAGTCTCCTCTCTAGCCTCTAGAATAGGGCTTGATTTCATGGCTTTATGGCTGAATTCCACTGAAGGTCCCTCTGTCATAATTATTCTTCTCCTATGTTTACCCTTTGAAGAGGAAGATGCCTCTTCTTTGCTTTTAGACACAGTGTTTTTGTCAAGTAGGTTATCTCTTTATTTGAGTTTGTTTCTATACTCCTGCATGAAATACATCAAGGTGGTCCAGTTTGTGAAGGAGATGATGTAGGCATAGGGTTTGACTGTTTTTCTTGAGTTTTTATCTTTCTGGGCCTTCTTACTCTTCTTCTTTTATAAACATTGCTAAATCCCTCATCTGCTAAAAATTTCTCCCATGTAGTTCTTTTCTTTCTTAGGTAATAAACTACTAGTACCTTAATAAAACCTCTATGATAGAGATTATGAAGAGAGTAGCCTGGGGTTTTCTGTATCTTTCGAGACATTGATAATAGGGATTTGTGAAGGAAAAATGGTAGATTCATAGGTTTGCCACCAGAGATATGGGCTAAGAACCTCATCTGGTATTTGTGGATAGTTGAAAACCTACCCTCATAAGTTATGTAATGTTGTATAGTAGCAATGAAATGCTGCCACTCAGGTTTAAAGTATGAAATATGAATGGTAGGAGTCCAACCAATATGTTCATGATTTGGCTTTAAATAAACATTCAAATCAACTTTAAGGAGGGTTTTGTTATTCTTATTTCAGGACTCACCTATTGCTAAAGTCTGATTTTCCCTTGCAATGATGGTTTCAGTAAGCTTGAAGGTTTGGGACCGAATCCTGACCTTTTCTCCATCAAATTTCTCAACAAATTCTTGAGCCACGACCACATTCTCACCTAAAAATTTCCTTAAAAACTGGTACCAACCTGTTGCTTTGAACTCAAACTTAGCATGATGATCAACAAAATGAGTGTTAGTTGGCTCTAAATGGCTCACATTACCTCATTTTCCCATCCTTCTTGCTGTTAACCTAACCTCCAATGCACAACTGTAAAACAAGAAACAACTACCCTCCACGAAACCCTACTTGCTGGCACTTGTTAACAAATTGTTTTAAACGGGAGAATACAAATGTTTTACTACAACTATCACATGAGTGAATGGAGGCAGATTTATGCATGCCCTAAAACTCAGTGAGAGGGAATGAAACAGAAACTTAAATGATTTAAACATGTTTCCAACTCATTTCACCAAACTCCATCACATTTCTTAATAATTGATACTCGTACTGCACTTTAACACATATACCCTTTAATGAGTAGAAATATATTCGCGTAAACTTAGTAGAAAAATAACCACCCTTTTAATGCATACTCCAATGAAAAATAACCATCCTTTAGGTGAGAAACACCCCTTGCTTTAACATATCTTCAATATTTGAATAGTAGTGCTGGTTTCATTCGAATACTGTTTCCTTTGTCTCCTTGTACTGATTTTGCAGGTAATTGCTACCTTTTTGAAAAATAAACTTGTTCCTATATTACTTATAAAACCATAAATTTTGAAGAATAAAGCTTCCTCTCAAGGAAAGAGTAGTTAATCTTGTGTTATTCTTAACATAATTCATGATTCTAACATTCTGTCTTTAACCTTGGATAGGAAATCATAGTGAAAGAATAAGACTTTTTTTCTTTTTTCTTTTTTTGAGTTGGACTCATGACCTTAACCACTAAAAGTAGTTAAAAGACCTATTTAAAAGATAATTTACCCAAATTACTTTGTAACATACATAGAATATTGGACTCAGAATTATTTTTGGATTTTGTTAAAAAGTGATAAAGATTCATACAATTTAACCCTCCAGGGCTCTCCACCATAGGTTATGAGAGAAGAGAGGATCAAAGACATGACTTACAATGAAGACCAGAATTTGTTTTTTTTTTGAAAAATTATAGTGCTAACAGTGGCTCCTATTGGGTATGAATTCCTCCCTGTGAGGCTTCAAGGATTGTAGATTCTGTGCCTTAAATTTTTAGGACTTTTAAGTTTTAGAAGCTAATGACAGAGACTGATTTTTATTGACTGAAATGAAACTAAATCTTTTTAGAAAAATAACCACCATTGGGCATGGAGTCTTATTGAAAAAAACACTCCAGATATTTACAATGGAGAGACTGACTGAATGAGTAGAAAAATAAATTTTTGAGGTAACAACCATTGACTAGACCTCTAGTTAACTGATTGTAAGCTAAATGTTTCAGAATAAATATATTATTTTCCAAAACTTGAGCAACTTTAAATTTCCCAAACCAAAAATTATCAAAGTTACCATGCTTCCCATGGTATTCTCTTCTTGCATCCCAACACAATACCAAATCGTCTTCCTAGAATATTTGTTGTTTTTCCCTTTTGTCAAAGACAACTTTTACTTTGGATTTGTACTTCTCTGTTTTTTCCATCAAGGATTCTCGGCTTTGATGAGCTTCTATCAATTGCAACATCCTTCTCTAAATGGGATTTTAATTATCATAGTCATCTTGTAAAAAATTCATGATAGGCAGGGCCAACTGTAATGGCATGACAGCATCAGCACCATAGACAAGTTGAAAGGGAGAAACTTCAATTGATATTTTAATACTCACCCTATCTGCCCAAGGAGCATGAACTAGTTGAGTATCCCAATTTATTTTGTTTTTTGTCATCATATTTTTTATAATTCTCACTAGAATCTTATTTGATGACTTGGCTAACCCATTACCTTGGGGGTAATAAGGTGTAGAATGATTCAAATAAATATTATACTTCTAAAAAAAAATATTCATCTTGGCAGATTTAAAAGCCATTGCATTGTCAGTCACCAACGTTTGAGGGAAACCAAATCTAGACATAATATTTTCCAACATAAATTTAATTATTACCGTGTCAGTGGCATTGCTGGTTGGAATAGCCTCAATCCACTTGGTGAAATAGTATGTGGCTGTAAGATTCCACTTGTTTTGTCCTGATGATGGAGGGTGAATCTCACCAATGAAGTCTAGCCCCCACTGCTGGAAAGGAGCATTTGTTGAAATGGGAATCAGAGGTAGTGGGAGTAGCTTTTGATTACCAACAAGATTTTGACATTTAGTGCAAGCTCTGACTTTAGAAAAAACATCAGAGAAAAGGTTGGCCAATAATAACCAACTGTTAAATTTTTATTTGTGATAGCTTTCCAATACAAATTTCTACCACATACCCCTACATGTATCTCTGCTATAACTTCTTGGGAATCGGCTTCATCTAGACATATCAACAAAAGTCCTACAGGGTATTTCCAATAAAGATGATTCTCCATTATGAAATATTTAACCGCCTTCAATTTAAAAGCCCTTCTCTTTGATTTTTCCATTTGTGGAGGGCAACTGAAATTTAACAAAAAGTACAGTATATCCTTGTATTAATTGGAATAAAATATGTCAGGATAATGAGTTGTACCTTATTTATCTGTTTCTTCAACTACTTCCATATTCTGATCCATAGCTTAGCAATTTGATTCTTCCATTAAGTGGGCTAAACCCTATCCTTTTATCAACTTAGTAGGTATGATTTCAATGTCAAATTCCAGAATATTTTTCAACCATCTTCCCCTCCTACCATCTGTGTCAGGCTGCAATAATACATCCTTGACAGTAATACTTGGTACAAAAGAAATGAACTTATATTGCAACACATAAATTCGAAAATACTTCAAAGCCTTCACTAGTGCATATGCTTTTTTTTCAACCAAGCTGTATTTTAATTCAGCATCCCTCAATGCATGACTGAAAAAAGAAATTGGCTGCTCCAAGCCTTGTTCTTTTGAAGTAAAAATTTTGCAATAGTTTCTTCAGAAGCATATGAAAATGTTAGAAAATCCTTCTCAAAATCAGGGCTGATTAATACTGGAGCTCCAGTCAAAGCAGATTTGATTGCTAAGAAAGATATTTTTTCTTCATCTTGCCACCTGAAATCTGCATATTTCTTCAACAAGACATTTATATGATTAATTAATTCTACAAAATTTGGAACAAAATGCCTTAGAAAATTAATCTTACCCAAGAATGATTGTAACTCTTTCTTATTTATGGGTAAACTAATTTTCTGAATTGCTTCAACTATCCCTGGGTCAATGCAAATACCATTTTATGTTACTATATGTCCCAACATTTTTCCTTCTTGAACAACAAAGCATGATTTCTTTGGGTTTAAAGATAATGAAATTTTTTCACTTATTAAACACTTGCTGCAAATGTTTTAAATGGCCATGATCAGATTTTGAAAACACTGTTATGTCATCTAAATAAATGACAATAAATCTGTCCTTTTCTCCTGTAAAGGCAATATCCATTTCCGGGTGAAATGTCACACCTGCATTCATTAAACCAAAAGACATATTATTGTACATAAATATTCCCCAAGGTGTAGTAAAATTTGTTTTCTCCCTGTCTTGCTTGTCAACTAAAATTTGATTGTATCCTAAAAAGCCATTTATCATTAACAATCTCTTTGAACCTACGACTTTCTACAAAATATGATCCATTTTGGGTAAAGGATATTTATCCTTCAAAGAACACGATTTCAAATTGCGAAAATCAACACAAATTATGATTTTGCCATTCTTCTTTTGAACTGGGACTATATTAGTTACCCAATTGGAAAATCTTAAAGGCATAATTATGCTGCTTTCCCACATTTTTCTGATTTCTTTTTCAATAATAGGGAGCAACATATGATTGATATTCCTTCTCTTCTTTGCCACAGGTTTTTGTTCTGATTTAAGAGGGATTTTATGCTCCACTATGCTTCTTTCATATGTCTTCAAATCACTATAAGGCCACACGAAAATATATGCATACTGCTTAAACAACTTGGCATATTTAGTTCTAGTTTCTTTAGGAAGAAATTTAGAAACTTTAACATATCTAGGCTGATTTTCAGTACCAATGTTGCAATCAACTGTACTTTCTCCATATCTCTTGCTATCAGAATTTAAAAATACATCATTATTGTCAAACATCCTTTCTAAAGGAACCAAGCCTTTAGGAATGAAGTTTCTTTTCAGATCAATAATGTATTTTCCAGCCAAAGTATTTATGAATGACTTTTTGTTCTAACTTTCAACTGTGTCTTATTCATTGTCAATTTGAATGTCTAAAAACTCCTCCACACATTCCAAAAATTTCTGAATTTCTTTATCATATTCAAACAATTGCCAATATTTTATATTGTCAGGAATGGAAGGTTTGTTTTTAATATAAATATCATAGGTAACTTTGACATCAAGAGGGACCTTAAAATTACTAGCAACAATGGCCAATGAATCTGCCATTTCATTTTCTTCTCTGGAAACAAAATTCAATTTGAATGCTGAAAATTAATTTTCAATCAAATCCCAATCTTCATTTCTATAATTCTCCAATTTTGAATTTTTTACTTGATATTTATCTCTCACATGTTGTACCACCAACACTGAATCACCAAAAGCAATCAACTGCGCTGCTCCCAAATCTTTTGCTGCCTTCATTCCCAGAATTAGTGCTTCATATTCAGCAATATTATTAGTAGTGACAAACTATAATTTATATGATAAAGTCACTACCTGTTGAGTGGGAGAAATAAGTACTATACCAGCCCCTGATCTCTCTATTGATGAGGCTCCATCAAAATACAATTTCCAGATTTGTCATCTTCTAAATTCTTCTCTTTTGAGATGAGTAGCTGTTGTTTTTTATTAATTTCAGGCTAAAAATTTCTATCATCAACAACAAGGTGTAAAATAGATGATCCTAAATCTTTCTATTTTTCATATATAGGATGATTTGAGGGATTTTGCTGATCACTTATGATATAAGCCATCTGTGTTTCTCTATACAGTCTCCTAAATTCTCCTCCAAAGACTGGGATAGTGGCGTATGTCATATCCATTTGAAGAGTGCCTCCTATATTTTTGGACCAAGATCTGGAAAGAAGAATTCCAAATCTTGATGGTATATCAACAACCACTATGTCCATCACTAGAATTTTCATGGGAAGTTGGGTAAGAGAAATTACCAAGTCTTTGATCACTCCAAAACACTCTACCCTTTTGGAGTCAAAAGTGTATAGGTCATGGTATTGTTTAGTGTTTTCCAGTCCTAATTCATCTATCACTTTATTAGGCATCAGATTGTGAGAGACCCCAGAATCTAATAGGCAGTTATGCAACAATTTGTTATGAATGTTGAGTGAAAGATAAAAATATGGAGAATTATCATCATTTTGATCTTGGACATGGCCGCCTAAAAAGATAGTAGGATGTCCATCTTCAATATTGACAGAATCAGGAGAAAGGGATAGCTGAAGTAGACTTCTGAATGACTCTCTATAGGCTAGATTTTTCAAAAATTCTAGGAGTGGGACTAGAATCTTGATTTTATTCAATTTTGACTTGAAACTGAAATTGAGTGGAGTCAAATATTTATTTTCTGCAGCTTTTTGATGATTGGGGAAAGGTTAAGTGATGAAGAAATATCATTAACCTTTGCTTTTGCTTGGTAGCAATTTTTTCAGCTTCTCATTTTTGTTGAGGCTGTTGGACAACCCCTTTTGGCCTCAAAGGATAATTTCTTGTTTGAATTTCAGGCTACTTTTTCTCATTTTGAACATGATATGAGCCTCTTGATCATATGAAAATAGATTTATCCTAGATTGATCTTCATATTCTTGTAAATTCAAAAAAGTCGACTATGATGTCTCCCCAACAAGATTTATATCTTCATCCTCCTCTTCTTCTTCTTACCGATTTTCTTTAGCAAATTTATTCAGATGAGGCTGAACATTTTGATCATCAGAATTTCTCCTTGGGTGCTCTAAAAATTTTTTGGGCTAAAAGGGTCTCCTAAAAGGAGCCTAATTTCTGTTTCCTTCATTCTGAATGGGCCTAGCAGCAGGCCTGTTTTCTAACTCCATTTTTTTCATTTTAGAAGAAAGATCTTTAATCCTATTAGACATATCATCTAGCTTTTCTTCAGCTGTGAAATTTTTAGAGGAGGAAGATGGTTTCTCCTCTTTCATTTTATTTTTATCCTTTGCCCCCTTCCCTTCTCCAATTTTCAGCTTGTTTGAGGCCATAAGATTGGACTACACTCCAATAGTAGCCTCATGCATACCCACTAATGTTTGTGGCTTCTCATATCTCAACCATAGTGCAAACTTGGAGTCTAAGGCATTGGAAAAGGTAATCATGGTTGTGGTTTCAGGGGGTTTGACCTCTACGGGAATCTTTTATAGACTTTATTGAACCTCTTTGTAAAATCTTCCAATGACTCATCAATCTTCTTCTTCAAAGCCCCAAAATCTATGAGATAATACAGGTTATCCTTCCAGTCACCCCATTGTTTTACAAACACTTCCTCCAAAACATCTATTCCTGTTATTGAGTTTGGTGGAAAATTTCTGAACCACTTCCTAGCTTCTCCATCTAAGCTTTGAACAAAAAGTCTTGACCAAAAATATTCATGTTCAATGTTTTGGTTATCAACATAAATATAGAAGGAAACTAGGTGTTCTTCAATAGATATTCCTTCTCCCTCCCCTATGTATTTGGGCAAATATTTCTAATAATCCCCTTGAGGAAGAGGATGCAAATGTTGAGGAAGGGCGAGTGGTGCATATATTACAGTAAAAATCTATTGCATCCTTGTAGGAGCAAGATGAGCCATGAATTGCTGAGGTACAAATGGAAAACTTGCTGATACAGAGGTTTGAATGTTGGAAATTTCAGTTTGTGGAGTTGAAAATAATGGATTTTCAAATAAATGGACAACATAAGGTTTTATTTCAATTTCTCCAAGAGAATCAGTTTCAGATGTTGATTCTTGAAGGATTGGGGAAACTTCAAGTTTGTTTTACTGGGCTAAAAAGCCAGAGAGACTAAAAGTCAAAGTTTCAGGAAGGTTATCTCCTCTTTGATGAAAAGAAGATGAGCCAATAGATGGGTTTTGAGACAAAGGAAAACACTCCTCTTGTGGGCTAAAATAAGACTATTCAGGATGAGTTTGGAGAAAACTCATAATTTTTTTTATGTCTTCCTCAGTTAAAATAGATCTATCTAGGAAAGGTGCAATTTCCAACACTTGTTCTAATTCCCATTCTATCAGCACAAAGGTTTCTAACTTTTCATTTTCTTCACTGACACCTAAAACCTATGATTTATCTTCTTTCACTGGAATGATATTTGTTTATGATTTACTAAGTCATGATTGAGAGATACTTTCAGTTGAACCTAGGCTAACATCATCTACTTTTCCTTTTATGGAAGCAATTTCAACTTGAAATATTTCAGGAGATTGATTTGAAACTGAAATTTATTTAGGTTGTGAGGCAAATGATGGTACCTTTTCTTTTGGAATGTATTTTGAATGCAATTTTTTCACTGAATGTGATGCAAATTCAACTGATTTCTATTTCCCTCTTGCACCCTTTATTATCTTCTCTAGGTTAGAAAATGGAACCACAGGAGGTGATCTCTGATTTCTTCTTCTAATAGGTGATCTTGAAACACCTCATCCTCTTTGTGGAGTCACCAAGTGAACCAATTACAATCAGAAATAGTGACTAGTTTTATTAACCTGTAAAAACTAGTACTTTGCATTCATGCAAAATTTCAAGAGAATAATAAGTTCATGACAATCTTCGTCTCCAGGTAGATGCACCAAAAGATGTTAGCACTGGAATCAACACTTGGATTGTGACAAGCACCTGACCAGACACATCTTAAGCTCAAGGGATTTTCTTATGACTTGAGTGAATTTTTTGGAAAATGGTTGGGTATTGCACACACTGATAGAGAATTTGAACAACTAGGATTATTTCACACATATAAGGGCACTGGGGTATAATGTGGTAGCAAGATTAGGTTTGTAGCTTTATGGTTAGAAAATGGAAGAAAACAGTAGGTATGTAAAACAAAGGTCTACTGTTAAGAAGAAATGATAACACAAATTCCAGACCTGTAATGTATAGTGAAAGAAATATTTTTAATAAAGACTTATAAAAGTCTCACTGCACATTTAAAGGATCTCATTTCATAGAAAGCTTCCAACTTACCATGACAAAAAAAATCAGGAATGCTTGAAACATCAAGACTGATAAAAACAGATTTATCATGTATGCTTGTTAAAAAGACTTACAAGAATATGAAACTAGAATCAATTCAACCTCAAGAGATGACCATGAACTATCTTCAATTAATACTTATTCTGGAATGATTGATAGAAAGACTTACAAAAAAAAAACTAATATTGTATGAAGGTTCACAATACTGATAATAACATAAGGCATAACTGTGTAAATTATAATCTGGAATGAAATAATGAATAATGGACACATAGGAAGATGAAAAATACACACATCATACAAGTTGTGAATCCTCAAGAGTGCTTATGATATATTATGTATTCAAAATATAACACAGTATGCCATGAAAGGTGCAACCAATGATCCCTTTTCTTCTTGCATTACACAATATTTATACCAAAAGGAGTTTAAAAAATCCTCCAATAAAAGTGCAGATCTATTTTATTGAGACATTATTACAAATCTCTACATATAGTAGAGATTATCCAAAACATTAAAAAGATAACTAAAATATAAATAAAGACAAAACATGGCATCATGGAGCTGGAGGTGACTAAGTGGTGGTGGCTGAGTGCTCCTCATAGCTTGTTAAAAACTGCCTCCATAAAAAGTGGAATCCACGAACCAAAGAGAACACTTGTATACTTATCTACAAAAATATAGGAGTATCTAACTGAAAGTAAGATATCTTGATTAGAGGACACTTGGAAAAATCTCATCACCATAAAGGTTACATTCACTTCATCATCTTTAGTGTCATTCATGTGAGAGAAAAACTAAAAAGCAACTTTTCTTCTCAATATACAAAATCCGAAAATAATAACTACATTTTCTGAAAAGGGTAGCTATATCCGAAAATAATAAGTATAAACCAAAAATTAAATGTTCCTTCATATTTTCAAGGTTCTGTATATTCATTCATCAGAGGTATATTATAGAATCAAAGATCTTGATAGCTTCAACTTTAGTTACCCTTTTGTTTGACCTCCTCTTATGTGCTTGATTTTTTTGTTGAATATTTTTCTTCCTGGTTTCATTCTCTGGGCTATCTTCAATGTTTATGATTTCATCCCAGGTAGCAGGGTTGGAAATGATCTTACTTGTTAGACTGATCTTGTTCTTTGGCTTGGTGCAAGGCCTTTGAATGTATGGGTTTGGAATATATATAGGCCTCTTTCTACCATGTATGAATCTGCTTGACTATGCTTCTTCAAACTCTGACCCAATGAACTCTGTCTCGCTGCTATCCTCCTCAAAAGACGAATATGAATGAATTATAGTTTTCTTCTTCTTCTTGGCCAAAGAACCAATAGATGAGAAAAACTGAGCTATGGTAGGTTCTTCCATTGTGATAGTCTTTGAAACTTTTCTTTTCCCCTTCTTGAGTGAGGAAAAGACTTGTGAAAGAGTAGGCTCTTTGAATGAAATGAAATTGTTTTTTTGAGACTCATGTCTAACCTCTAGATTAGGACTTGATTTCATGGCTTTAGGGATGACTTCCACTGAATGTCCCTCTGTCATAATGAGTCTTCTCCTGCGTTTACCCTTTGAAGAGGAAATTTCCTCTTCTTTTCTTTTAGACACAATGTTTTTGTCAAGCAACGTATCTCTTTGTTTGAGTTTGTTTTTATACTCCTGCATGAAATACCTTAAGGTCTATGGCTCCTTGGATGAACTGATAGTGTAGACCTCATTTTTGTGTTGTTGGTGTAGATGCAGTTGTTCTAGCCTTTCTGGCTAAGCTCCTAGTCTGCCTACTAGATGACATTGAAGGTGTGGCAACTTGAGAAGGATCTGATGTAGGGGTAGGGTTTGACTATTTTTCTTGAGTTTTTAGCTTTTTGGGCCTTCCTACTCTTCTTCTTGTATAAAAACTGCTAAATCCCTCATCTGATAAAAATTTCTTCCATGTAGTTCTTTTCTTTCTCAGGTAATAGACTACTAGTATCTTAATCAAACCTCTGTGATAGATATTATGAAGAGAGTAGCTTGGGGCTTTCTGTATCTTTAGAGACATTGATAACAGGGATCTATGAAGTAAAAAGGGTATATTCATAGGTTTGGCGCCAAATATATGGGCTAAAATCCTCATTTGGTATTTGTGGATAGTTGAAAACCTACCCTCACAGGTTATGTAACATTGTACATTAGCAATGACATGCTGCAACTTAGGTTTAAAGTATGAAATATGAATGGTAGGAGTCCAACCAATATTTTCATGCTCGGGCTTTCGAATCAACTTTCGGGAGGTTTTTTTTATTCTTATGCCAGGACTCACCTGTTGCTAAAGTCTAAGTTTCCCTTTCAATGATGGTTTCAGTAATCTTGAAGGTCTGAGACCCAATCCTGACCTTTTCTCCATCAAATGTCTTAGCAAATGCTTGAGCCACGACCACATTTTCAGCTAAAAATTTCCTTAAAAACTGGTACCAACCTGCTACTTTGAACTCAAACTTCACACGATGATCGAAAAAGCAAGTGTTAGATGGGTCTGAATGGTTCACGTTACCTCCTTTGACCATCCTACTTGTTATTAACCTAACCTCCAATGCATGACTGTAAAACAAGGAACAAATACCCTCCACGAAACCCTACTTGCTGGCACTTGTTAAAAAAATGTTTTAAATAGGAGCCTAAAAAAATTATTTACTGAAACTGTCACAAGAGTTAATGGAGGTAGATTTATGCATGCCCTAAAACTCAGTGAGAGGGAGTGACACAAAAAAAAATGATTTAAACCTGTTGCCAACTCATTTCACCAAATTCCATCACATTTCTTAATAATTTCTACTCGTACTACACTTTAACACATATACCCTTTAATGAGTAGCAATATATTTGCGTAACCCTAGCAGAAAAATAACAACCCTTTTAATGCATCCTCCAATGAAAAATAACCATCCTTTAGGTGAGAAACACCCCTTGCTTTACCATATCTTCAATATTCGAATAACAATGTTGGTTTCATTTGAATAATGTTTCCTCTATCTCCTTTTACTAATTTTGCAGGTAATTTATACCTTTTTGAAAAAGACAGATGTTCTTTTGTTACTTATAAAACCATAAATTTTGAAGAATATAGATGCATCTCAAGGAAAGAGAAGCTAATCATGTGTTATTCTTAACAGAATTCATAATTCTAACATTCTATCTTTAACCTTAGATAGGAAATCATAGTGAAAGAATAAGACTTTTCTTTTTTCTATGTTGAACTCATGACCTTAACCACTGGAAGTAGTTATAAGACCTATTTAAATGACACTTTACCCTAATTAATTTTTAACATAAAAATACTATTGGACTCATAATTATTTTTGGATTTTGTTAAAAAGTGATAAAGATTCATACAATTTAACCCTCCAGGGCTCTCCACCATAGGTTAGGAGACAAGAGAGGATCAAAGACACGACTTACAATGACGACCAGACTTTGATTTTATTTTTTTTGAAAAATTATAGTGGTAACAATAACCACACATGCATACCTGAACTTGAAGCCCTCTAACTCGAATTTACTAAGATAACTAAGTGATAAGAGCCATGTCACCCTAGTTAACTGCCTCTAAGTGTCTTATGATGTGGAAATTTCTCATTTTCTCAATTTGACCAAGGCCAAGCCAAAATGAGTCTTTAATTCTAACCTTCTCAACAATCCCTCTTAACAAGAAAGGGATTATCAACCACCTCTATCTTGCAGTTGTGGAATTCAAACTTCCCTCTTGACAAAGCCTTTGTCAATATTTTTAACATATTGTTCCTTAGTTGGAATGTATTGTAGCAACATTATCCTTCTCTGCACACAATCCCATAAATGATGATACTAGATATCTATATGCTTGGATCGATCATGAAATATTGATTCTCGAAGAGCTTAGTGCAACTTTGATTATCACAATAGGTCATATTTGGATCCATCTCGTGACCAAAAATTCCCACAAGTATCTTTCTCATCCAGATTACCTCACATGCTTCTTGACTTGCAACCATGTATTCATCTTTTACTGAGCTGAGTGCCATAGACCTCTGCTTCCTGTTGTAATAGGAAATTGTTGCAGACCCAACACTAAAAATTGCACTTGATGTACTATTCAGTTCGGATGGGCTCCCTACCCAATCTGCATTTGTGAATCCATGCAACTTCACTCCCTTTGTTTGTTTGTACCATAAGACATAATGGGTAGCGCCTCTCAAGTACCATAAAACATGCTTTTATTCATTCCAATATAATTTGGCCAGCCCAACAATAGCTTAGCTCAGCTAGTTGATTGCATAACACATATTTGGTCATGTGTTCACAAGATACATCACTGAACTCACTAGTTGTTGGTAAATGGTAGCATCAACCTCTTCACCTGAAGTGGTATTCTCCTTCCTCTAGTTGGTCGCTAGAGGTGTCTCCATGGGCTTACAACTTTCCATGTGAAATATCTATAGTATCCCACTGGCATACTTTCCTTGAGAAAAACAAATCCCCATCACCTTTCCATACTTTCAGCTTGAGGAAGTTGTGCATGAGATCCATGTCTTTCATCTCAAGTTCCCTTGCAAGGTCCTCCTTTCAAGAGATGATAAACTGCTCATCACCTTTCAATATTAAATCACCGGCATATTAAAAAATGATAAGTAATTTAACTTCTACCAAAATATGATAGAAGTTCACATAAAAATCACTTTTGGTGAAGCCCAATCTAGTGAGATAGCTATCAATCCGATTGTACCAATCTCAGGGTTCTTTTTTGAGATCGTACAATGCTCGCCTGAGTCTGCACACATGAGACTCCCAATCAAATGTCTCAAAACCTTCTGGTTTCTCTATGTGCACTTCCTCCTCAATAAAAAAATTGATAAATGTTGTTTTTACATTCATTTGGTGGATCCTCCAACCCATCTGTGCCGCTAGTGAAAGAATTGATCTAATGGATGAATATCTTGCTATGGGAGCAAATGTTTCCTCATAGTCAATTCTCTCAACATGAGAGAATCCTTTGGCCACAAATCTACCATTATACTTCTCTATGCTTTCATATACTACATTCTTAACTTTGAATATCCATTTAGATCCCACAACTGATTTTTATTCCAGCCTTGAGACCACTCCTAAAACACTATCATTATTCTTTATGATGGATTCATATTCTTCCACCATGGCATCAACCCAAAATTGTTTCTCAACTCCTTTCGCAAAATAGGATGGCTCAGTCTCTACAAGCTCAGTCATTAGAGCCATGTAGCTAGTGTACCTCTCAAGTGACCTCCTTTGCCTGCACAAATTTGAAGGAGCTCCCACATTCTCCCTCACACTCGACACCAGTATTTCAACATCCCTGGTTATTTTTCTACCTTCTCTAGATGGTTCTACTTGAGTGGATGTCTCCACTCTACCTCCTCTATGCTCCTCCATTTGTGGCTGCTCCATAACTTCCCGAGGATCCTCCTTTTTATCTAAAATCTCCTCTCCTTGTTGGATTTGAAGCTCCCTCTCAAGAGAGAATATAATTTATTTATCCTCATCAAAATTTACACACATTTGCACAATTTTCATTTTGAGGGAATGTAAGTACACTCGATAATTGTGTCGAGTTTAGATGTAGCCCAAAAAAACTCCCAACTCTTCTGTTGGCTCAAGTTTCTTCCTCAAATATTTGGAGAGATGGACTCCAAATATATTGAAATGAAACACATCCAACTTTCTCCTCGAGAATGCCTCCTCCATTGTAATCATACCAAGAATCTGATGAGGACTCTGGTTATGCAAGTAGATTGTTGTGTTACATGCCTATTCCCACAAATTCAATGACAAACCTTAGTCATGTAGCATATCTCTCGTAGCTCCCACAATGCTCCAGTTCTTTCTCTCATATGCCCCATTCTACTATGGGTTGTGGGGAGTTGTTAGTTCTATTTGAATTCATTATTTGGTACAAAATTCATTGTAGCCATTTGAAACATAAACACCTCCATTTTCTCTCGTAATATCCTACACCTTATTGTCAGTCTCTTTCTCAACTAGTGCCTTAAATTCTACAAATTTTGAGAATGTCTCATCCTTCTTATGCATGAAGAAGATCAAACACTTTATTGCGAAATCATCAATAAATATAACATAGTATTTATTTCTAGTGTTGGAGGTTGTATAGAAGGGTCCACAAACATTAGAGTGGAATCTCTCCAAGACTGCATTTGATTTTCTATCTCGATCATGGAATGTGGATTTTACATACTTCCCCAAGGTACAAACCTTGCATACATCATGTTGCTTGAGTGATCATTTAGGGAGTGCTGACGGGAAAATTTGTCCGACCAACAGTAGGGGATCTCCTCGGTAGAAAGTCCCAATTATACCTTGAATCGTTTGGAGTAGGGATCCCGTCCGGGGTGTGGGTCCGGCTACCGCTTAAGACGCCTTCCCTTCGGTCTCAAAAGAACCTGATTGAACCTGCGGACATACACTTATTCACATGATACAGAATACATGATTGATGCATTAAACACGAATCAAACACTATGCGTAGCAAGATCATAAATAAAGCATGTACACCTCAGGAGATGTCATTAGCAACACATCTTTGGGGGTAATGCTTATAAAGTAGTCTGATCACAAAAGAAATAGTTCTTTATGATGAGATATCCCTTTACTTTCTGAAAGATAAACGAAATGCTAACAAAATAGTTCATTAACATTCATTAATAGAGCAGATGATAAAATGAACATCATTGATACAATCACAGATAGCCATGACGCATAAATGATGACATGAAGAGTGCAGCTTCATTAATCATAGGATGTTCTGAAACTGTACAAGGAATACACACAGTGTTCGCACAACAAAACACATCATAACCATAGGGTGTTTTAACAAGAATCTATATTCATATGCACAAGAGTATAATCTTTCAATACAATGCCATGTAGCTCTTGAGTTTCCAAAAGAAAAAGCCTTTTTACAAGCTGCCGTAGGAGTATTTATAATGCAGAAACTGCCCTTCGGGCTTCCTTGATCTTTCATCTTCCTGACCGTTGGGCTGCCTTGCGACCTAGTCCTTTTGCGACCTGCGACCTGAGCTGCTGTTGCGACCTGCGATCTGGCTGCTGTTGCGACCTGCGACCTGACTGGGTTGCCGGGTCGCAGGTTGTAAGAGAATGGCCAAGACGCGACCTTGCGACCAGGACGCTGGGTCGCGGGGTCGCGGATCGTGAAAACAAATGCACATACGACCTTGCGACCTTGCGACTAGGTCGCTGGGTTGCTGGGTTGCAAAGGCGAAAAAATCGAAGATGTGCGACCTTGCGACTAGGTCGCTGGGTCGCGGGGTCACAAAGGCGAAAAAATCGAAGATGTGCGACCTTGCGACCTTGCGACTAGGTTGGTGGGTCGCGGGGTCGCAAAGGCGAAAAAATCGAAGATGTGCGACCTTGTGACCTTGCGACTAGGTCGCTGGGTCACGGGGTCGCAAAGGCGAAAAAATCGAAGATGTGCGACCTTGCGACCTTGCAACTAGGTCGCTGGGTCGCGGGGTCACAAAGGTGAAAAAATCGAAGTTGTGCGACCTGCGACCTTGGGCAGATCAGTGAGTTCCTTTTGCCTTTTCTTTCAGAGATCTCATGACCTTGTTCTCTTGAGGCTAGCCTTAGCCCTCGTCATGAAACGACAGCTGCTACTCGCTGGTGGTGTCACCTCCGCGCTAAGGGACTTTGCATGTTATGATAAGTGGGTAAAATGGTTTCTGTTTCGAGCAAGATACTGAGTATTCATATAGCACGAGGTTTTGAGTTTGATTTGAAACCCAGATCTGCATCCTTCGGAGAGAGCTAGCAGTTTTTTTTCAATTTGGTTAGACATAGCTGCTCCAACATCTTCTCATATAACCTGCAAATAAGTGAATTTAAATAAGCCATATGTATATATATCTACACATGTTAGGGAATGAAAAACACGATAACTTTATCATAGAAAAATTAATTGGACCCCTGCGTGGTCAGGCACTGTGTCACTATGTAATTAGAGTGAATGGTGTAGGCTCTTCCTGCGCCTCTTCGATTACTGCAAATGCATCTTAGTATGGTTGTAGACCGAGTCTGAAATGAAGACTCAATTGATGGGTAGTGTCAGCTTGGGAAACATGCTTAGTATGCCTGCCGGTACATGCATTATGATATGCACTAGCAATACATTTTCCAATCCTTGAGGCGCGCTCACGATACTCTTGGGATGAGGCTGCGGAACACTCAAACGTAGCCATGAATTCGGAATAGTTGCAAAGATTAGCCACGCACAGAAACTCGCTTTGAGGCAACGTCTTCACTAGAAATAATTCCTTGGGCTGCTGGTAAGGCCTGCAAATTACGTGTAACTGTTCCCACTCTGAATGTAACCCAGCTCTGACCTTCAGCTTAAATGGGTTGTATTCGCAACCTCGTGGGTGCCTTGGAGACACAGTTGAAAGCTTTTCAGACTTACAGTTCGTGGAGGTTGTGCTGGACGCAGCGCACTGTAGAGGGCGCATATTTTCTCAGAAGTTTTGTTTGCCATGCTAACGCAACCAGAATTGAAGGGATTCGACCCTTTTCTTGCACTGAATGTCAGCCAGGCTGAGCGTTATCACTGCATGCCAGATTTTCAGCTCCTGTCGTGGATATCAGTTGCACGTCTAAGTACTCCATCTTCGGTTCTCTATTCAGCGATGCGTTATAGTCGCAACACCATCTCTATGCAGACATACGCATCGACCTATCTCTTTTACTGTGGCTCTTGCTAGTGCAACGCTGGATTATAGACATTCTGCTCCCATGGCAAGCAGCTCATTCCTTCGTGAGCCTGCAATAGAAAATGTACTGAATGAATTTGCGTGTGATGTGGTGATCCAGTTTTTTTTTCCAGCGCTTTTGGACAGAGTGGAGACAGCTCGATGTGGTCAGTAACGACAATATTGATAGCATATTTCTAAATGGGACTAGCGCAGGTTATTTGCAGAAAGATTCTCTCCCAGAAAATCGTTGTCAGGGCTGCAAAATCAGATTTTATTCATTCTTCTGAAAGTAGCGCAGCATGCCTTTTATGGCGCTGGCTTTTTAGTCTGTGCCTTTAGTTGCAGCGCATGAATTATGCGTGGTATATACAACGGTTTCCATGCAGACTTGGGACAGAGACGTGGAAGATTTCATCCATTATCAACGCACCATGGTTGCTGCCGCATGTTTATTAAAATATCTTGCTCCCTGTTCAAACATAGCCTTTGACCACTACGTATATACCTTGCTCCAACGTTTCATTATGGTTGAAAAATCTGCCAATGAACGTTGGGCTACATGCCACGTGGCCACGTCTTTAGACTATCGAACGTATGTATATCGGCTCTAACTTTTAAAATAGGGTGAAAATCGCGCTGATGTTTCCATATAATCCTGCAATTATTTTGATCAAACTGTTTGATGGTCGTTACAATGCTGGCCACTATAGGTTTGTTTAAAATGTTTTGCTTCATGCTTTGAACGTAAAGTTTCCATCAATCGTACCATCGAACATTTAAATTCGTGCAACGTGTCCATGGATGTTTGGCGTTGGGTTTCAAATGTAAGGTTGACCGCTCCATGCAACGCGAATATGCTACGTTTGACTCCATGCAATGCCATTGGACTATTGAATATATACATATATATCTGCTCCCAAATATTTACCATAGGCAGAAAATTGCGCTGATGTATTCATATATTCCCGCAATTCTTTGATTAAAACTGCTCGATGGTCGTTACAACGCTGGCCATTATTGTTTCACTCCAAACGTTCTACCGTGGTTCGAAACTCTATCACCGTAAAGCTTGACCACTATGTATTTACATTTGGCTTCATGCCACGCAAATATGACTCCATGCAACGTGTTTTCATATAGTCTTCCGTCGGGTTTCAACGTAAAGTTGACCGATATATTACTTGCCCCACGTGGAATAGACCACATCATTCACAACCATAATTTATACGAAATTTATCCGTGCAGCTCATCATATGAAGGAAACCGTGCTCCAACGTGCGTCATGTGGCGCTGCTTTTTTACGTAGTGAGGTTATGTGAATTATGAATTTTAATACGTGGCATGTCATTAGAATCCACCTGCAATTACTGATAACCAGAATTAACAAATACCAAATATAATAGTGATTACTGGGACTCACAAGTTTGCCAGTGATTAAACTATTTGTGCCATAGTACTTATAACATTGGCTGCCATGTTTGATACATAGGTTTCGACCATAATGTATCTGCTCAACGTTGCTTTACCATCAGTCCAAACTCCACCATTTTACATGTTTTGGAACCCACATGGTTTTGCGCTTTGCAATTAATATATACAACATCACCTTGTGCCCTTTATAATGTTATCATGAGTTTTGCTCCAAGATAACTTATGGTTTTAAAACCATGTGCTTCGAGCCTAGTTTTAATTTGAATATTTGCTTTACCTCATAATGCGAAGGCTGCTTGTTTTGAAAGATGCTTCTCAAGCCACATTAATGCCTCTTTTGATATGAACCCTTTCTATCTCGTGGTTCTGGAGGCTCTCTTTGCATATGCATCAATGCGCCTAGCTAAAAAAGGTGTATGCATTTAAACATGACCTTTTAGGTTTAATCTGACATTCTCCATCTCATATGGTCCCATATAGCCAAACTTTATGGATATGAAAGAGCAAAGGAGACTAGGGTTTTAAGGCCATTTCATTGCTCCACGTTGTACTCCTTGCAGCATAATTAATCCATAAATGTTGCTTCCAAAGGGTGCTCTCACATATTTGAAACCTTGTCGTTGGCTTGCCACAGAACCACGTATGCTTTCGCACTGCTGTCTGGCACGAGCACGCCTTGAATGAGATTGTCATTCCGTAGGGAAACCCTCTGAGTCTACTTCGTTCATCAGGCTATAATTCAGTCTAGACTTGTCGAAGTGGAGACATATGTTCCGTTGTGCACCGCTTGACATTTAGATGGTATGGTGCAGTATTTGGACATTTCCAAATGGAGCATTTTAAGTATCTAGTGCGCACTAGTGAAGGGAGCCCTTGCATCAGTGACATAAAAGGTTCTCTTTCTGATCAACGTGCATCACACAATCTTCCTTTTAACAGTACTGGTCACTTGCTCCTCCTCCTCCCTTGTTCCACAACTTTGGCCTCGTCGTTGAGCCCAATTTTATTTCCCTTGATGTCGTGACATGACTGAGGATTTTGTCACCCGTGGGGTCAACCTGCGTGGGATATTACAAGATCACAATTACTCTTCCATAATGATAACCACAGATAAAACACATGAAACTAACAAGCTTAAGAGAAGCATTCAAACAATATGCTTAATGACCTACAGCAGGAGGGATTTTACTCGTCAATACACACAAGGTTCTCGTTCAAACATATGCATGGCAATCTCATTACACATGGCGTGACTACGGTAAGAGTGTTCGAGCGTACGCTAGATGATCCCTCCCACATATGGCGTGATGGCAGCGACAACATCAAGTCATGGTGATGAGACAACTCGTGAGGGGTTAGAGATAGGTCGGCGGGATGTCGTTGACTGCAGGTCAGGTGAAAGACTTTAACGCCTGGGCGGCGGAGGGGAACCGAGAATTTAAATATGCCAAAATTTTGGGTGGTGTTGTAGCGGCTTCTAACGAGGAGGCTAGTGGTTATTTGCTACATAATTTTAAGGGGGGCATGGTGCAAATGACCAAGTCTTCTGTTCCAGAGTTGACCAACATCTCTACTTTGCGCTTTCTCTTCCTTACTTCTTAATGTAGCGCAATATTCCACATCAAGTTTGTACAATTTCTTCGCATGAACCCAAATTTTCTTCACCTTCCAATAATTTATGTGTCTTAGAAAGAATTTCCCTTTACTGAAAATAACATCATAGCCATGATATTCCAAGACTTCTACAAAGATGAGGATCTTCTTTAGGGCTGGTACAAACATGACATATTTGAGGCAAAGAGGGGATCTTGACTACCTCTTAAAGGCTATCGTACCAATCTCAGTAGCACTGTACCTTTTGTCATCCCCAATCTCAATATGCATCTAGAGATATTTATCTTACAGGTCACTGAAAAACTCTCGACACCCTATAATATGGACGAGGCACTTGAGTCCAAGTAAAAAACACTCACCATCATAGTGTTGGACATCACGTGATCAAGGTGAAGTCTAACTCAAAATGTGAAGCCAATGCTTCACCTAATGCTCCTCCTGAGTGATTATTGCTAGAATTTTTGTGTGGAAAATTTGTAGCATATTACCTGAATTCATGACAATTGGATACTTTTGTTTTGGAAAAGTATGTATTATTTCCCCCTTGGCTAGAATCTGGTTTGGTTTGAGATTTCTTCCCTTTTCCCGTCTTTCCCTTCCCAACCAATGAAAAATTATCTTCATCCTCTCCCTTGGATGAACCTCCATCTCTGGTATCTTGCCTAACTTATTATTGTATCAAATAAGACCATAATTTTTCCCAATTCGATAAATTTTCCCTTCCATTCAAATATTCTTGGTAGCTATGCCAGGATTTTGGAAGGCCTAGAAGAGCTAGGCTCACTAGGTCATGTTTTGGAACATTCACACCAACCCCTCCAATCGCATCTATAACTTGTGTAAATATGGTAAGATACTGCAGAATAGTATCATTTTCTGCATCTTAATGTTTCGGCGATTTTCCTTTCAGGGCCAATTTTCTATGGTCACTACTATTTTTGAATAGCTCAATCTATGCCTTCCACATGTAAAATGGTGTCTCTTTTCCATGGAGATTTGAGACAATGTGCTCTCTCACTCCCTCCAAGATTATTCTTCTCACCTTGGCTATATATTTCTTCCATCGGGATAGGTTATGGGCATTATATAATCCTTGTTTTTGAATTTATTTCTTGAAAAAATCTAATAATTTTTTTTTCATTAACCACTCCCTCCATGTAATCCTTCCAAGAAATAAAATTTGAGTTGCCTTTAAAGGAATAATCTAATCTCATTTCATTGAAATCTGTTCTCCCAACTGTTGGCAATATGATGCAATGTGTTGTCCTTGATGGCAACCTACTTGATGAAGTTGTTCTTGATGGAAACCTACTTGATGAGTTGTGTTTTGATAGAAACCTATTTGCTAAAGATGTAAAAATGATGTATCTATAGATCAGTTCAGTAGTAGAAAAAGGAATTTCAGTGTGCCAGAGAAATGATAAATATAATATGTCACAAATCATACGCGGGTTTGTAAAGGTAAAGTAGCGTATGTACGTGTAAAGTACGTACCAAGTAGCGTATGCCTATTTGCGCTCTAAATTTATAAACCAGGGGACATTACCATGGTATTGGCCCACTGTATTGAGCGTCGGATTATCTATTTGATCCCGTCCAGGAATACCATCAGCGGTTGAGTGGTTTTGACTCATGGTATTGACAAAGGCTAAATCTATATAAGGAAAAGAAGATCATAGTGCAAGAGAGTGCATAGGTCTGGGTTTTAATGAATACTTCACTCTGAAGTATATCTGCATGGAATGGGTAACAGTTTATTGATTGATCTGAATTAATAATGCACCTACGAAGAAAATGATGAAGAGGGATCTCCAGATCTGAAATGACTATGTATTTTCTAGATCTGTTTAGATCTGTGATCTGGCGAATCTTTGTTGAAGTAAAGGGTGAGATCTAAGTTATCTTTTTTGAAGAGCTGCATAGTTCTAAAAAGTTACAGATCTATATGCATGTTCATCTCAGCGAAAGAGCGTATATATGCAGATTCATTTTAGAAAAAGTGCGTATGAAATCAAAGGTCAGTTCTGAAATAGTTGCAGATCTATACGCAGGTTTGTCTATGTGAAAGCATGTATATACGCAGGTTCAGTGAAGCAAAAGCGCATATGGAATCTAGGGTTTTGCTGAAGTGTGTGGAATGAAATTTCTGATCTATTTTGTTGTTTTACTGTTATCTATCAATGATGTATTCATACAGATCTGGGTTGTTTGAATGTTGATTATGCTGCTGATTATGTTGATTAAAGATCAAGTTTTTGGTTGATTGGTTGATGATTCAATGAATGAATTGATGGGGTTATAAGTTTTAGTTTGATGTATGTTGAGCTTAAATGTGTGGAGTGGGTCCAGTCTGAAAATCTGATGAAAAGTGGCCTACAAGGTATGTTGTATGGAAGCTGATGGATCCAGTATGAAAATTGATGAAACGTGGTCCATGGTGGTGCTGAGGGTCGAAGCCTTCAGTGAGGGGGTTGTAGCTCCCTTCCAGTGGTAGCTGGTAAACGAGAGCAGGGGGTAGTAGCTCCCTTCCTGGAGAGGCTGGTAAACGAGAGCAGGGGGTAGTAGCTCCCTTCCAGGAGAGGCTGGTAAACAGACTGGTAAATGAGATCGGGGGTTGGAGCTCCCTTCTGGTAGTGGTGAGCCGATAGAAGGTTGTAGCCTTCTATAGGTGGGTTGCTATTGCAACGTCTTCCATTGTAGTCTGCGGTACAAAATTGTAAGTTTTTCTTTATAATAAATGTTGAAGATTGAGACGACGGCAGCGGTGGTTTTCTCCCGAATTGGGTTTCCACCTTAAATCCTGGTGTTCATGTGTGATGCTTATCTGTGATGATTTATTCTGTTTACTGCTTACTAAACATCTAATGAATGAATGATGTAATGATCTAAGTAAATAATTATCTGCATAATGAGATCTCTGGTAATACGCAAGTTTTGTTAAGAATATCCACGTGTATACGCGAGTTGGGTTTAGTAAAGTAGCGTATGGGTTTTAGAAAAAGAAAAACTAACAAGTTTTCAGTCGACTCACAATGTTTGATTCACCCCCCCTCTCGGTATTTTTCCCAACAATTGGTATCGGACGGGGGTCCTTACGAAGCTTGATCGCTTGAGAGAATCGTAGCAATGGGAAGTCATGAAGGAGTATTTTCTATAAGGCCACCTCTATTCAATGGAAGTAATCTGTTATTCTGGAAGATACGAACAAAAGCATATTTGCAAAGTCTTGGTGCAGAAGTATGGGCAATCGTGGAAGAAGGTTATCAGTATCCGACAATTATTCCTACTGATGCAACAGAAAGGAAGAAATATGAAATCAATGCCAAAGAAGTCAATGTTTTATTAGGAAGCATGTCTGAATCAGAATTTGTTAAAGTGATGCAGCTAAATTCAACAAAAGAAATATGGGACAAAATCATTCAAAGCTATGAAGGAGATACAAAGGTAAAAAGTGAAAAACTCCAAACTCTCAGAATTGAATATGAAAATTTAAGGATGCATAGTGATGAGAGTATTGCCAGTTTCTTTTTACGTCTAGATGATATTGTAAATCATATGAGAAATTTGGGTGAAACCATAACTGATACTACTCTGGTGGAAAAAGTCTTAAGATCTTTGACTTCAAAATTTGAGTCAAAAGTATCAGCTATTGAAGAAAAGCAAGATCTGCAAACTCTTACTATTGTTCAACTACATGGTATCCTGACTACTCTTGAAATGAGAAAAGGAGGTCCCTCTCAAATCAGAGAAGTTGCCTTTAAGGCATGTGAAAAAGGAAAAGAAAAGGAAGTTGTCAAGGAATCAAGTTATATATCAGAAGAAGAAGAAGCAAATTTTGTGAGAAGACTCCAACCAGGTACTGGAAGATTCATAGGTAAGCTTCCCTTCAAGTGTTTTTCTTGTGGAAGAGTTGGTCATTATGCTGCTAAATGTCCTTATGAAGAAAATCATGATAAAGGGAAACAATTTGAAAAGGGAAAGAGTTATTATACAAATGAAGATAATGATGAAGTGTCAAATGAGGATGAAGAAGATTATGACCAAGATCTGCAAGTGCTCATGGCATCTACCATGGATGATGATAATTTCACAAAGGGAAGGAAGCAAAAGAAGAGGGCTACTCAAGGAAAGAAGATATCTCAGAAATCGTGTACGGCAGAAAATGAAGATGATGCAAAAGGTATTAATCCTTGTTCTTGTGATTCACTTCCTTATGCAAGCAATGGTGAAGATAGTGAAAATTATAGTGAAGGTAATAGTATGGGTCTAGAAGCAAATCTCAAGATTAATGTTGAAGATCAATTTAAAAAGAAGGAATCTATCTACAAAGATATGATCTCTAGAATGAATGGACAGATAGAAATGTATCAAAGACTGCAGGATAAAGTAACCAATCGAAGTGAAAGACTTGAAGCAGAAATCATCTCTCTCAAAACAGATATGGAAAAATCAAATAAGAAGAATGAAGAACTTTTACAAACTTTTGAAGAACAAGAAAATGGGTTGAAAGAAGAGATTTTAAAATTGAATGATCAAGTAGAATAAGGAATAAGGGTCGAAGAAAGTATGAAGAAGCAATGCCAAATATTGGAGGTTGAGGTAAACATTTTAAAAGGTAAATTAGAAGAAAAAGATAAACTCTACAGGTTTCAAGATAGTACTAAGATTCTGGACAATATTATTAGTAGTCAAAGGTATCCTTCTGTTAAATTTGGTCTTGGTTTTCATGAAACTGTTAAAGGAGAATCTAGTTCACAAGAAAGTGCTAAAGATTCAAAGGACATCAATGCAAAACCTGAAGTGTTGAAAGAAACAAAAGGTCAACCGACAATCATGAACTCTCAAAAGAAATAATTCCCTCCTAACTATAGAAGCATCAATCGATTCTCTCCGTTGATCAATAATGTTGAATGCTTTAAATTTCATAATTATGGGCATGTTGCAGCCAATTGCAGAAGAAGATTGTTTCAGTCACAAACAAATAGATTCTACACAGAAAGGTACTCAGGTTTCTTTAAGGGATATTGTTTTTCATGCAGCAAGTTTGGTCATAAAGCAGCTGATTGCAATAGAAGAAAGAATAGAAAAACACATTATGATCCATATGCTTACTTTTCTGGTCACACAAGATGTTATGCTTATAACAAGTATGGACATGTAGAAAAAGAATGCAGGATGAATAGATCTGAGAAATTGGATAATTTCCAGCACACAATAAGAAATTTCAAGCAAAGCTGGAAAAAGAAGGAGGACCGGTCAAAAACATAGGGGATAATAATCCTACTGCAGTCTTCCGCTTCTAAAGCTTACTTCTCATAATGACTGCAGGAGTGATGTGAGATACATTATAGGAATCAGTAATGTATCATCACAAGGGGAGCAATATATGGTGATTCCCATGGTTGGTTTGGTAATTCTGGTTGTGTTTATTTCTAACAATGCATCTAATGTGACAACAGAAGACAGGTACAGAATGTATAAATCTAGGAGAAAATGGAGCTATGAAATTTTCAGTATTTCACTTTTCATACGCGGGTTTCATGAACTAAAGCCGCGTATACACGCGAGTTCCGTTGGAGACAGAAGCGTATGTCTTTCTGATAAGAAAAACAGCGGAGGTCACCACATTGTATACGCTTTCTCGTGGGAGACACTATTTGTATAATACTGTTGGCATTATGATGGTTCTCAAATATGATCTCTCTTGGAGGTATTTTTGGTATTGGTTATAAAATTCATATTTGTAATTTTATGAAAAGGTTATGTTGAGACCTATGATGTAAATTTTTATATTCACTGCAAGGACTTCTTCAAATTTGTAAACCCACTTTGGTTGGGTAGCTGAGTCAAATGTGCAAACCCACTTGGTTGGGTACTTGGAGTCACATATGTAACCACTCAAGTTGGATCATTGATGTAAGTATGAGTCCTTGGTGATAGGAAAGGTCATAGAGTCATTTACTTCATTGAAAAATATGTTTGAAGATTCGCCTGAACTCAGGGGGAGCATGGTAACTTCAGTGCACATCAGATCTACAGAGCTCTTCTTTCTACAAGAGAAGAAAAACCTTGTTTTGGTTTTGATCTGCCCTTTACCCTTGATGTCAAAGGGGGAGAGTATCATGATGTTTGAATAATGGTTATAATCAATGTATCTATCTGTTGTTGTGATCAAACACCATCATGGTTGCCATAAAGTCCAAAGGGGGAGATTGTTGGCAATATGATGCAGAGTGTTGTCCTTGATGGCAACCTACTTGATAAAGTTGATGGAAATCTACTTGATGATGTTTTCCTTGATGGAAACTGACTTGTCCTATTTGTTAATGATGTAAATATGATGTATCTACAGAGCAGTGCAGATGTAATGGAGAAAGGAATTCCTGTAAGGGCCAGAGCAATGATTAAAATAGTATGTCACAAAGCATACGTGGGTTTGTAAAGGAAAAGTAGCGTATGTACGCGGAAAAGTACGTACCAAGTAGCGTATGCCTATTTGCGCTCTAAATTTCTAAAACCAAGGGACATTACCATGGTATTGGCCCACAATATTGAGCGCTGGATTATCTATTTGATCACGTCTAGGAATACCATCACGGCTGAGTGGTTTGGCTAAATCTATATAAGGAGAAGAGGATCATAGTGCAAGGTGTGCATAGGTCTGGGTTTTAATGAATACTTCACTCTGAAGTATATCTGGATGGAATGGGTAAAATTTTATTGATTGATCCGAATTAATAATGCACCTATGAAGAAAATGATGAAGAGGGATCTCTAGATCTGAAATGACTATGTATTTTCTAGATCTGTGATCTAGCAAATCTTTGCTGAAGTAAAGGGTGAGATCTGAGTTATCTGTTATGAAGAGCTGCATAGTTCTGAAATGTTATAGATCTATAAGCATGTTCATCTCAGCGAAAGCGCGTATATACACAGGTTCGTTTCAGCAAAAGCGCGTATGAAATCAAAGGTCAGTTCTGAAATAGTTGCAGATCTATACGCAAGTTTGTCTCTGTGAAAGCGCGTATATACGCAGGTTCAGTGAAGTAAAATCGCGTATGGAATCTAGGGTTTTGCTGAAGTGTGTGGAATGAAATGTCTGATCTGTTTTGCTATTTTACTACTATCTGTCAATGATGTATTCATACAGATCTGGGTTGTTTGAATGTTGATTATGCTGCTGATTATGTTGATTAAAGATCAAGTTTTTGGTTGATTGGTTGATGATTCAATGAATGAATTTATGGGGTTATAAGTTTCAGTTTGATGTATGTTGAGCTTAAATGTGTGGAGTGGGTCCAGTCTGAAAATCTGATGAAAAGAGGCCTACAAGGTATGTTGTGTGGAAGCTGTTGGATCCAGTATGAAAATTAGATGAAACGTGGTTTGGCAAAGTGGGTGCCGAGGGCTGAATCCTTCAGCTGAGGGGCTGTAATTCCTTCCATGGGTAGCCGGTAAATGAGAGCAAGTAGTAGCTCCCTTTCTAGGAGAGGCCGGAAACGAGAGCAGCGGGGTAGTAGCTCCCCTCAGAGAGGCCGGTTAACTGAGATCAGGGGTTGGAGCCCTCTTCTAGTAGTGGCCGGAGAACGAGATAAGGTTGCGCCCCACAGTGGGTGCCCGTGCCGGGTATGAGTCCAGACCAGTACAAAATTCGTAAGAAGTTTTCTTTATAATAAATATTGAAGACAGAGACGACAACAGCAGTGGTTTTCTCCTGAATTGGGTTTCCACCTTAAATACTGGTGTTCATGTGTGTTGCTTATGTGTGATGATTTATTATGTTATTACTGCACATGCTTACTGCTTACTAAACATCTGATGAATGAATGATGCAATGATCTAAGTAAATAATTGAATGCATAATAAGATCTTTGGACATACGCAAGTTTTCTTAAGGATATCCGCGTGTATACGTGAGTTGGGTTCAGTAAAGTAGCGTATGGTTTTAAGAGAAAGAAAGAGTTAAATTTTTCAGTCAGCTCTAATACTGATTCACCCCCCCCCCCCCCTCTCAGTATTTTTCCCAACAATTGGTATCAGAGCAGGTCCTTCTGCAGAAGCTTGATCACTTGAAGGAGATCCATCACAATGGGAAGTCATGAAGGAGTATTTTCTATAAGGCCACCTCTATTCAATGGAAGTAATCTGTTCTTCTGGAAGATACGAACAAAAACATATTTGTAAAGTCTTGGTGCAGAAGTATGGGCAATCGTGGAAGAAGGTTATCAGTATCCATCAACTATTCCTACTGATGCAGCAGAAAGGAAGAAATATGAAATCAATGCCAAAGAAGTCAATGTTTTATTAGGAAGCATGTCTGAATTAGAATTTGTTAAAGTGATGCAACTAAATTCAGCAAAAGAAATATGGGACAAAATCATTCAAAGCTATGAAGGAGATACAAAGGTAAAAAGTGCAAAACTCCAAACTCTCAGAATTGAATATGAAAATTTAAGGATGCATAGTGATGAGAGTATTGCCAGTTTCTTTTTATGTCTAGATGATATTGTAAATCATATGAGAAATTTGGGTGAAACCATAACCGATACTACTCTGGTGGAAAAAGTCTTAAGATCTTTGACTTCAAAATTTGAGTCAAAAGTATCAGCTATTGAAGAAAGGCAAGATCTGCAAACTCTTACTATTGTTCAACTACATGGTATTCTAACTGCTTTTGAAATGAGAAAAGAAGGTCCCTCTCAAATCAGAGAAGTTACCTTTAAGGCATGTGCAAAATGAAAAGAAAAGGAAGTTGTCAAGGAATCAAGTTATATATCAGAAGAAGAAGAAGCAAATTTTGTGAGAAGACTCCAACCAGGTACTGGAAGATTCAGAGGTAAGCTTCCCTTCAAGTGCTTTGCTTGTGGAAGAGTTGGTCATTATGCTGCTAAATGTCCTTATGAAGAAAATCATGATAAAGGGAAACAATTTGAAAAGGGAAAGAGTTATTATACAAATGAAGATAATGATGAAGTGTCAAATGAGGATGAAGAAGATTCTGACCAAGATCTGCAAGTTCTCATGGCATCTACCATGGATGATGATAATTTCACAAAGGGAAGGAAGCAAAAGAAGAGGGCTAATCAAGGAAAGAAGATATCTCAGAAATCGTGTACGACAGAAAATGAAGATGATGCAAAAGGTATTAATCCTTGTTCTTGTGATTCACTTCCTTATGCAAGCAATGGTGAAGATAGTGAAAATGATAGTGAAAGTAACAGTATGGGTCTAGAAGCAAATCTCAAGATTAATGTTGAAGATCAATTTAAAAAGAAGGAATCTATCTACAAAGATATGATCTATAGAATGAATGGACAGATAGAAATGTATCAAATACTGTAGGATAAAGTAACCAATCAAAGTGAAAGACTTGAAGTAGAAATCATCTCTCTCAAAACAGATCTGGAAAAATCAAATAAGAAGAATGAAGAACTTTTACAAACTTTTGAAGAACAAGAAAATGGGTTGAAAGAAGAGATTTTAAAATTGAATGATCAAGTAGAAGGAGGAAGAAGGGTCGAAGAAAGTATGAAGAAGCAATGCCAAAGATTGGAGGTTGAGGTAAATATTTTGAAAGGTAAATTAGAAGAGAAGGATAAACTCTTGATGTTTCAAGATAGTACTAAGATTCTGGACAATATTCTTAGTAGTCAAAGGTCTCCTTCTGTTAAATTTGGTCTTGGTTTTCATGAAACGGTTAAAGGAGAATCTAGTTCACAAGAAAGTGCTAAAGATTCAAAGGATATCAATGCAAAACCTGAAGTGTTGAAAGAAACAAAAGGTCAACCAACAATCATGAACTCTCAAAAGAAATCATTCCCTCCTAACTATAGAAGCATCAATCGATTATCTCCTTTGATCAATAATGTTGAATGCTTTAAATGTCATAATTATGGGCATGTTGCAGCCAATTGCAGAAGCAGATTGTTTCAGTCACAAACAAACAGATTCTACATAGAAAGGTACTCAGGTTTCTTTAAGGGATATTGTTTTTCATGCAGCAAGTATGGTCATAAAGCAGTTGATTGCAATAGAAGAAAGAATAGAAAAACACATTATGATCCCTATGCTTACTTTTCTGGTCACACAAGATGTTATGCTTGTAACAAGTATGGACATGTAGAAAAAGAATGCAAGATGAATAGATCTGAGAAATTGGATAATTTCCAGCACACAATAAGAAATTTCAAGCAAAGCTAGAAAAAGAAGGAGGACCGGTCAAAAACGTAGGGGATAATAATCCTACTGCAGTCTTCCGCTTCTAAAGCTTACTTCTCATAATGACTGCAGGAGTGATGTGAGATACATTATAGGAATCAGTAATGTATCATCACAAGGGGAGCAATATATGGTGATTCCCATGGTTGGTTTGGTAATTCTGGTTGTGTTTATTTCTAACAGTGCATCTAATGTGACAACAGAAGACAGGTACAGAATGTATAAATCCAGGAGAAAATGGAGCTGTGAAATTTTCAGTATTTCACTTTTCATACGCGGGTTTCATGAACTAAAGCCGCGTATACACGCGAGTTCCGTTGGAGACAGAAGCGTATGTTTTTCTGATAAGAAAAACAGTGAGTCAACTCAAGGACAGGAGCACAGTTTCAGGGGGAGCATTAGCCTTGCTGAGAGTAATGCATTGTTGGCATTATGATGGTTCTGAAATATGATCTCTCTCTTGAGGTCTTTTTGGTATTGGTTATAAAAAGTCATATTTGTAATTTGATGAAAAGGTTATGTTGAGACCTATGATGTAAATTGTTATATTCAATCATGTAAGGACTTCTTCAAATTTGTAAACCCACTTGGTTGGGTAGTTGAGTCAAAATGTGTAAACCCACTTGGTTGGGTACTTGAGTCACATATGTAAATCCACTTGGTTAGATCATTGATGTAAGTATGAGTCCCATTAGGGGAATTTTTTTGAGGTCTAAATGGGCCTCCTAAGGAAATTATAAAATAATAGTGGAAATAATAAAATAGTATTAGATTACATCATCAAATTTTGGAGTGGAAAAAAGAAAAGTAAAAGGAATAAATATAATAAAATAATATTAATTTATTTTCAACCCGTATTTTCAAGCGACCCCAAATTTTTTACTCAAATTTCAAGCGGGAGTACTCATTGGATGCGGAATTTAATTTCCCATCCAAGGAGTATCCATGTTGCATACTTTCTACGGGTCCTACTACACGAAAAATGAGAAATACATAAAAAAAAACGTGATTACAATCACGTTTTTATGTATTTCTCATTTTTCGTGTAGAAGAGTTTATCGAAAGTATGCAACATGGGTGCTCCTTGGATGAGGAATTAAATTCCGCATCCAACGAGTACTCCCACTCGAAATTTGAGTAAAAATTTTGGGAGATAAGTTTAAAATACGAGTTGAAAAAGTAGTTTTATTATTTTATTATTTTTTATTATTTTTACTTTTTTACTCCAAAAATGGTGAATCATCCATTATGGATGACATCATCATCTTGAATCCTATTGGTTGTTATAAAGTTTATTTTTTTTGTACATTTTTCTTATGAGGCCCATTTTAGACCTCAAAATTCCCCTAATGTTGGTGATAGGAACTTCATAAAGTCATGTACTTCATTGAAAATATGTTTGAAGATTCAGCATGAACTCAGGGGGAGCTTGGTCACTTCAGTATACATCAGATCTGCAGAACGCTTCTTCTACATGAGGAGAAAAGGGGGAGAGTGTGTTGGTTTTGATCCGCTCTTTGCCCTTGATGTCAAAGGGGGAGAGTGACATGGTGTTTGAATAATGGTTATGATTAATGTATCTATCTATTGTGGTGATCAAACACCATCATGGTTTCCATCAAGTCCAAAGGGGAAGATTGTTGGAAATATGATGCAATGTGTTGTTCTTCATGGAAACCTACTTGATGAAGTTGTCCTTGATGGAAACCTACTTCATGAGTTGCCTTTTGATAGCAAGATATTTGTTAAAGATGTAAAAATGATGTATCTACAGATCAATTCAGATGTGATAGAGAAGGGAATTCCAGTGAGTACCAGAGAAATGAATGTCACAAAGCATACGCGGGTTTGTAAAGGCAAAGTAGCGTATGTACGCGTAAAAGTACGTACCAAGTAGCGTATGCCTATTTGCGCTCTAAATTTATAAAACCAGGGGACATGACCATGGTATTGGCTCACAGTATTGAGCGCTGGATTATTTATTTGATCCCGTTCAGGAATACCATCAGCGGTTGAGTGGTTTTGACTCATGGTATTGACAAAGGCTAAATCTATATAAGGAGAAGAAGATCATAGTGCAAGAGTGTGCATAGGTCTGGGTTTTAATGAATACTTCACTCTGAAGTATATCTGCATGGAATGGGTAACATTTTATTGATTGATCTGAATTAATAATGCACCTATGAAGAAAATGATGAAGAGGGATCTCTAGATCTGAATGACTATGTATTTAGATCTCGTTTATGGAATGTTGGATTCTCAGGATTTAGAATCTTTTGCTTAGTAAAGTGGTGAGATCTCTGAAAGACTGCTCTCAAGAGCCGACAGTTTTGAAAATTTACAGATTCATACTCATGTTCATCCAATGGGAAGCACGATATACGCAGGTTCGCTTTCTGTAAAAGGCCAGAGAAATCAAAGGTCATTTCAAATAGTCGCATACATACGCAGTTTGTCTTCCAGAAAGCGCTGCGATATACTACAGGTTCAAGAAGAAAAAGTTATATGGGATCTAGGTTTTGAGTGGAAGACTGGAAGTGTGGAAATGGAAATTTGTCTGATCTGTTTTGATGTTTTACTACTATCTGTCAATGATGTATTCACAGAGATCTGGGTTGTTTGAATATTGATTATGCTGCTGATTATGTTGATTAAAGATCAAGTTGTTGGTTGATGATTCAATGAATGAATTTATGGGGTCATAAGTTTCAGTTTGATGTATGTTGAGCTTAAATGTGTGGAGTGGGTCCAGTCTGAAAATATGATGAAAAGTGGCCTACAAGGTATGTTGTATGGAAGTCGTGTGTTGTATGGAAGTCGTTGGATCCAAAAGAGGAAAATTTATGAAACATGGTCCGCAGCTGGTTCATAGGGTCGGTTTTTCCTCAAAGTGAGGGTTGTAGCTCCCTTCCGCTGGTAGTCGGTAAACAAGAGCAGGGTAGTAGCCTCCCTTCCAGAGAGGTCAAACGAGAGCAAAAAGAGTTCCCTCCGCAGAGGCCGGTAAACGAGATCGTGGGTCAGAGCCCTTCCGCAGGGTCGGAGAACGAGACGAGGCTGGCACTTTCCTGGCACTGGGGTGCCTCAAGGTGGTCGGTATGAGTCTCACCAAAGAAAATTGTAAGAAGTTTTCTTTATAATAAATATTGAAAACAAAGACGACAACAACAGTGGTTTTCTCCCGAATTGGGTTTCCACCTTAAATACTGGTGTTCATGTGTGTTGCTTATGTGTGATGGTTTATTCTGTTATTACTGCACATGCTTACTGTTTACTAAACATATGATGATTGAATGATGCAATGATCTAAGTAAATAATTAAATGCATAATAAGATCTTTGGACATACGCAAGTTTTCTTAAGGATATCCACGTGTATACGCATGTTGGGTTCAGTAAAGTAGCATATGGTTTTAAGAGAAAGAAAAAGTAAAAAGTTTTTAGTCAGCTCTAAATATTGATTCACCCCCCCAACCCCCCCCCCCCTCTCAGTATTTTTCCCAACACCAACTCTATGGAAATCCTGCTATACTCAAGCTTCAATTTCTAACCTCCTGAGGAACAACTTTGAAATTATTGTTCTAATGTGAGTCATGCTCTAATACCACGTGGAAATTCTGATAGAGTTGTAAGTGCTCAATAAATTTAATCTAAAATCAAGAGACAAAATTCTACTTTACTAATCTGTGGAATGAAATTCACAATTTAGAACAACATGTATAGACATGAAATAAGAAAAACCACAAATACATAATGATTTCTAGGGGAACCCAACTGGGAAAAACCCCTCAATCATGTTTGCATTAATCAATGAATTGATAAACTATTACAATTGTTAGCTCCACCTCTGAGCTCAACCTACAAAAGAATAATTGTTCTCCTACTCAATGAACAAGCTCTGGCCAACACTTAGCCAAATATTTTATCACCAAGGCCCTATTTCCTTGTGAAAATCCTGAGGAAATTAGCTCCTATTATTTAGGGATTTTTTCCAAAATGATTGCACAATTCCCAAGGATTGATAACTAATTACATGCAACACATGCACACTCAATAATAGTTTACAACTGATGTTATAATGTCTTGGAATCTCCACCATAGCTGAGAAATTTCAATTCCTTGTATGCATGAGCTATTTTGGCTTGATTGATTAGTTAACTGGATGTTATTTGAGTTAGATTGTTGTCCCACTACACAACTAACCTACACCTAGTTCTATTAAATGTTAGAACTAGTTTAATTGAGTACAACTCGAGATAATTAAACATATTTTACTTTAAATTAGCAACCACACATGCATAAATGAACTCCAAGCCCTCTAACTCAAATTTATTGAGCTAAATGAGTGAAAAGAGCCATTTCACCTTAGTTAACTACCTCCAATTTGTGTGATGATGTGGAAATTTTGAATTTTCTCAGTTTGACCAAGGCTAAGCCAAATTGAGCCTTTCTTGCTACACTTCTCAATAAGGACAAGGTTTCTTTTGATGGGAGAGGACATCTTAGGGTCCAACCCTAACCCCTTTATTTATGTAATAATCCCAAGGGGCCTTATTAGAATCATAATTTTTTGTTTGAGTTAATAAAGCCCGTAAGTAGTTATCCGTGTTAATAATTATTATAAGTGGTTGACCCACATTATGGAAAAGGGACCAAAATTAGTTATAAATGATCCATAGTTAATAAATAAGGTGGTTAAATTGTATTATTAAAGGGACCACAAGTAGTTAGGCTTTTGGATGTCATGAAGCTATATATATTCTTAGACAACAAGGGAAGTCTCATTACTTTTTATTATAATTGAGTTTTGTTCTGTTGGAGGTTTCCCCCTCGAACATGCAAGTGAACATTGCATTATGCTTCTGAATAATATAACATCTTTGCATGTTTTCTCAATTCATGTGTTATTTCTATGTTTCTGGAAATATTGTTCTCATATTTCTAGCATTTTGATATTCTTCGCAGGTTAAGTGCATAAGACTCTTTCCCTCTCTCCATTACCCATATCTATCTCTATCTACTTCCCTCTCTCTCCCCCGTTTCTCTCTCACTCCCTCCCTCCCTCCCTCACTAAATACCTCCTTCACAACAAACCAGGGAAACTTTTAAGGATGGAAAATTATTTTGAAGTTTAAAAAATTGGCGAATCTCACTAGTCCCTAATCCACAAACTATAAAATGTTTATTGATGTATTTGTAAAATTATTAAAATTTATAATGATATTAGATATATTGTCTATATAATTTTGGCGATTTTTAAGGTAAACTAATTTTATATTGTAAAATTTGGGCGAATCGTTTTTATAAAAAATTGGAAATTGGCAAATATATTTTTTGGAAAAACCATGGAAAATTAGCCCACCTGCGAATATTAGCCCCTAAAAATTTCCATGCAACAAATCCCATTCAACTCTCTCTCTCTCTCTCTCTCTCTCTATATATATATATATATATATATATATATATATATTTCCCTCTATCTCTCCCTCAACTCCTTCTTCGTCTATCACCTTCTATCTCTATGCCCTCTCCTATCTCTCCCTTATTCCCTCACTATATATTTATATCTTCCAATCACTCTCTATATTTCCACCTCTCTCTCTCTCTCTCTCTCTCTCTCTCTCCCTTCCTCTATCTCTATATATGTATCAGCCTTACTCTCTCTTTTTTATTCTCACCCCAACTCTCTCTCTCAAAAATCCACCTCTAACTCTATCTATCTTCCTCCCCATGTCTCCCAAAATTCTCTCCCCTTTCCCCACCTTCTTTCCACATCTATTTGAATTTTCAAACTTCACTCACTCTCTCTCTCTCCCCCCTTCTTTTCCCCTCACTCACCCACTCATTCTTCCTCTACTCACCCCCCTACAATCATCTCTCTCTCTCTCTCTCTCTCTCTCTCTCTCGCTACCCTTACCCCCAAACCCCACCTCAACCATGTCCTATGCAAGAACACATGCACATTTTTACAAATAGGAATGCATGAAATTTTATAGCAGTGAGAATGTGCGGACATTCTTGTTTCTGGCTATGCATGCATGATTTTAGAAATGGTAACATGTGTGTGTTCCTCCTACTAGGAACATGTTCATTTTTAGTGGTGGGAACACGTGCATGTTCCTTTTGTTAGGAGTGCTTTCACATTTTTAGCACTATGTACACACATTGCTGGTTTGAAAATTCTTAGCAAGTGTACCAAAAATACTTCACTTAAGTTATTGGTGACTAGAAACCCTAACAAAAAAATATGGCTTTATCTTTGCTTCAAATTTTCATTATAAAATAAAAAAATCCGCAAGAAAATATATGCAATCATAAAACAAAAACATATAACAACAAAAACAGTGTGTAACATCACAATGGACAATAAAAATGATTAACTTTATTATTAGAAATAATACACTTGTTGAGGAGAGATTGTAGACTTGGGTTTGCAAATCCCCCTCCGTGGGATGCGGCCTTTTAATGGCCCCGTGCTTCAACTCTATTTTCTCTCTCTCAATGTGTGCAATGATAAAAATGTGGTTATGGAAGTTTGAACTCAATATAGGAGCTCAAACGTTACAAAACAATAACGAGGATGATGAAAATGGTCATGGTGAAGAATGAGAAGAAAAACCTCTTATTTATAACAAAATGTTAAGATAGATTGAGATTTAGAAAATAATAAAATATTATAGACTAACTCAAAATATTGTTGTCGTTGATATTTTAATATGTTTATTGAGAGGGAAAAGATATTAAATGACCAAATATATTTATTTAGAAAATATTTAACATAATTATTTGGGTTCAACATTTCATTTTTAAATGAAAATGAATTTTTTTTTGAAGAGGTAAGGCTAAACCCAAGTTCAAATATTAAGTGCCGAAAAACCTAGGTCATGGTGAGCGGAGGCAGTAGATTGCAGGCAGCGACAATGGAAGGATGCAATGCCTCTGGGCTTGGAACGATGGTAAGGATCTTGGTAGGGTAGGGGGGACCCTCAATGGACCCACTGGGGAAGGAGCACCTGACAGAAGAAAAAAAGGCACAAGGATGACAGGGTCATGTAAAGAGCAGAACTCTAAACACGTAAAGGAGGGAGGGAAATCAAAGGAGACACGATGCCCTAGAAAATTCCTACCAAAGATGATGGAAATCCCCCAGGTATAATTCAAATCAGAAGGTATGGGACCTCATATCAAATATGTTAAAGACCATGCCCCAATAGGAAAATTTGTGGGCATATGGGCACAAAAAAAGACCTAATATGGTGGATCAATACAACCTAGAAACCAAAAGGTCACTCTAACTTGCAGTTAGGGGCGAAAGGCTTATTTACGATAATATTCCTCAACTTGGAAGGAAAAAACAGGGTGTTTGATGGAGGCCCGTATTTCTACAACTCAACAAGAATGTATTTGAATCTGTGGAAGGAATGATTCAATCCAGACAAAGAGGATCTATCAGTTTCCCTGGTCTGTCTGAGACTCTACTCCCTCCCGACAGAGTTTTGGCATCCAAAGATTGTGGAAGACATAGGAAATGCCTTGGGGTCCTTCTTCAAGGTGGCTGAGAAAATCAAGAAAATGAGGTATGTTTCCTATGCTCAAATCTGTGTGTACCTTGATATTTCAAAGGAACTACCGGAAGGAGTGAACTTGACCTAGCAGGATGAGGACTGGTTCCAATAAATAGACTACGAGCATATTCCTTTCAGATGTAGAAGATGTCATGAACATGGCCACTTGCTCTGTGAATTCCCTGCCCATTACAGCAAAAAACACCAGTGGGGAGAAGGATGCAGAAGGATTCAAGAAGGTTGTCAACATAAAAAGACAGGAAAAGAAAAACCCAAGGCCATAAGTGCATAAGAAACCACAGACACATAACAAGTTCGAGGCTCTGAAAAAGGTTAGTGAGGAAGGAACCAATAATGGGGGAGGGGGGCGTGGTCCTACGATTAATAAGGAAAAAGGGAAGGAAGGAGAAATATCAAAGGCATTTCCTTAGGAGACATAAGAGGAGATGAAACAAGTGGATAATGGAAAAGGGGAGGAGACATAGGATATGGACATAGGAGATTTAGACCTAGATGGGATCGAGCAGGCCTGCGCAGACCCAAAATCAGGGTACATACCTTTCCAAAAAGTTTCACTATTAAGAGAGGCTATCATCAAATCCAAGAGTTCGAAGACATTGGGAGTGGTTTCATAATCCTTAAAGGTCTCAGAAAGAAAAATAATATTGAGACGAAACAATTTCTAGAGAATACAAGACGTGGGAGGCAAATTGGTGGCATAAGGGAAATACCCTACTGTTGAGGACACCTTCCTCTCCATTTCAAAATATTCCTCATGAAAGTGATTTCTTGGAATGTAAGAGGATGTAACAGTCAAATAGTCAAAAAAATGATGATAAAAAGGAAAATAGAGGTGGAGAGACCCTCGGTCCTCTTCCTTGAAGAAACAAATTGTAGTAGCAAAGAAATGAAGAAGATCATCTGATTGATCTGGAAAGGCTTAGAAGTAATGTTAGTGGATGCAAGGGGAATGGTTGGAGGTGTTATCACCCAAAAATTCTCAAAAAAACATCATTGTGTTATGTTTGTTTTTGGTCATGGTTCAATTAGGTTTAGAAGTCAATTCTTGAATTTGACCAAAAGGGAGTATTAGATTTTTAGGTTTGAACCTTCCTTAGTGTTAAATAAATTCATTTTAAAGGTTTTTCATGTCAAGTCATTCATAATTTCATCATTCATTTCATTTCCCTAATTTTTTTCATCAAAACTATCCAAGTAGCCAAGAAACCTTACTTTCGTAGCACCACTAGTTCAAAAAAGTTGTTTTGTGCTACGAAAGCGTTGTCTTTTCATAGTGCAATATGAAGAAAAACTTTGTTTTCTGGTTTTGAGTAGTCAAATTCCAAGGAGGTTTCTGGGAAAAGTAAAATGAATTTAGGAAAACAGAAAGATTTTTTTCTTCCTAACAGAACAAACTACAAAAACCTCTCTCAGTTTCCTCAAATTCATTAGGAGGTGGGAGAAATTGATAAATTACAATGTGCTACGAAACTGTTGTTACAAAATGTCTTGTACATGACCATTTAGAAATGAACTTCAAGTTCAGTTTTTTCCCAAATGAAAAATTATTTTGGAATTATGAAACAGGTTTGTCGTTAGCACAACCCCATCTACAATAACCTCTCTCACATTTCTCATATGTGTTATCTGTGGGGAGATACAAGGCTTTATTTGAAGCCCTATTTTCAGAAACAAAGTTTTCCTGTTTTACACATTGTTTGTCAAAGGATTTTTCTGGATAGTAGGAGATATGGTTCAAAAAAAAAAGAGAGTTTTTTATTCAAGACATAATAGCCTACAAAAAAATCCTTCAATTTCGCAAAATAAATCTTGGAGTAAGAGATATAGGCTCTATCCCAAGACCTATTTTTCAAGAAAAAATAGGAAAAACCAATAGGCCAACCTATTGCAAATGAGCAAGGGACTTCAAGAAGGCTGGAATGACTCTGTTTTTCAGGTGATATGATTAAATCAGTTCTATTTTAAGTTTTTGGCACATTCACACTTTAAATTTTGGAAAATTTTTGAAGAATCTGCATACTCAGCAGTTTCATAGCGTATTCAATGTAAAAAAGCAGAAAAGCGCTATGAAACTGCTGTAGCTGCTTTTCTTGCTCATTTTGGTCAATTTTTGAGAGGTTGAAGAGTGATTCAAGAGCTAAAACTGATATGGGAGATGTATTAAGGGGTAATTGAAGTGATTCAAGTGGAAAGGATTCATTTTTTTGAATAATTAAGACTTGAAATGACAGTTTTTCAAAGGCGCTACGAAACTGCTGTGTTTTCATAGCGCAATTTATTACAGCTTTCTTAAACAGTTTTTGGAAGTGGTTTTGACATGAGGAGACATGTTAAGATAATATAAAACATCTAAGGACCATGAAATCAAGCTTAATTGATGATCAAATTGTTCAAATAATGCAAAGGATGTGATGCCTAAAAAACAGGGTATGGTTTTCTATTTTTGTGGAGGTCAAACAAAGTGGACATGAAGAGCTGAAGCCCATCATCCAAATTCGAATATGTGTTTTTAAAATTGGAAAATTATTTAAATTTAGGTGGATAAGTTTTTTTTAGATAACAATAAGCATTTTGAGTCCTTTTTGGATTAGGACTATTAAGTAGATTAGGTGTCTTTATGTAATAAATTCCATATCTTACAGTTACGCAAGGTGTCAGTTAGTGTCAGTAGTTGGAAATTCGATGTATATAGCCTAGAGTAAGATCATCACATTTTGTAATATGTCTATTAAATACCAAGAGGTCGAATTAGCAAAGGATTGGAGACTTTTTGGCAAAACTAGTGCATATTGTAAAAGGACCGTTTCAGCTAATACAGAGAGCTTCTACTTGACCAACTTGAGATTCATAAGGGGTTTTTAGTGTTTTCCTGTTCTACCAGTGTTTCTTATATATCTTATTTGCAGTTGTGTTCATATATATTACTCAGAACTCATCTTTAGATGCCCCGACTTCCTTTATAAATGGATTGACTGTGTTTTTACATGTTTCAAGTGTATGTCTCGTGACTAAAAACCCTAATATGCCTCAACTTCCATGTCAATTAGATTCAATGATTTTCAATATTTATTTGACTCCATAAGCCCAATGTATACATGCTAATTTTGTTTTCAACCTACAGGCTGGAAAATTTTATCTAAGAAGACCACTTTGTAAAGCTTTGGATTGACTGATATATACAATAACATACAAATTTTCTTCACCTGAGATTATTAGTGTATTTTCAATGAGTTTTATGCCCTATCTTTGAAATGTTTCTCTTCCATAGCCTTGATGTCTCATTACTCAGAATTAATGTATTACATTCTCTGACTTCCTTTTAACTTTCAGGTTATTGGGATTTTCCTGAATGTGTTACTCTTTCATTGAAATGTATACAAGCCTCAGCTTCCACTAGAAGAGCTATTGTTATCTTTATCCCTGTCACTGAATCCATAGCCAAATGGTAGAAAGCCTCCATCTTTTCAACCTATAAAAATACAAAATCAAAATACATATAGTTAGCCATCTATCTACATCTTTACTCAAAATCATAAACCCTTGAGAGAGCCCTCTCAAGTTGAGGAGACTAAGCCACAACCAAAATATTGGTCTGAAACAATTACATGAGATTAACTTGATTGGCAGCCTATCAGGTCTGATTTTGTGATAACAGGAGGGATAGGAATATTGTGAAATCCTCAGTTATCAACCTCTCAGAATTTTTGGTCTATCCCCACTCCCTTTCTGCGCACTTTCATCTCTTGAGAACCTTAATTCGGGAGGTGATGTCAAATGTCTACGTGCCTTTGAAAATGGGTCTAAAACCAACATTCTTAGAAGGTGTTCATAATATTAGGCTCTGGGTGGGGGAGAAGCACTGGATCTTAGGAGGCAATTTCAATCTGATAAGGAATCTGGGGGAGGAAAAAAGGGAGAATCAGGACCCTCAGTGGTATGAGTTAATGATTCAATGAAGTTATTGAGGATTTGCACTGAGTGGATGTGCAAACCACCAATATCCTATTCACATGGAAAAATAAACGTGCTAGATCTAGACACATTGCCTCCCATCTAGATAGGTTCCTGGTGTGCGAATCTGTTTTGACGAGGGGAGGAGAGATTGGGGCCATATTCCTTCCAATGGCTAGGTCAGATCACTGGCCAGTATATCTGGACTAGCTTCGAATAGGCAAGAATTTGAAACTTCCCTTTTGGTTCGAGAGATTTTGTCTGTCTCACCCTAATTTCTATAACCTTATCAAGGAATGGTGGGGGGAATTTGAGGTCCCCTTAGGATCCAAAATTTATTTCCTAAAAATAAAACTAAAGTACATAAAATAGAGGTTGAGGTGATGGAACAAAGAATCATTCGAACATATACAAGAGGAAAAATAGAGAATAGAAGGAAAAATAGAGGAACTACAACAACGAGTGATGAAAGGAAGATATAGTGATGAGGAGAAGGAAATGAAATCCAAACTCCTCTTGGAGCTTTCCCAGTGGGAAGGTAGGAGGAGATCATATGGCAGCAAAAATATAGAAACCTCTAGCTTGGGCGGGGGGTGGGGGGGACAGGAACACCAGGTTCTTCCACAAAGCCACAATACAACATCACCAGAGCAATCACATAGGCTGATTAAAAATTTCCAATGGCAAATACGTAGAAAATCAAGAATATCTTGAGCGGAGCCTTAACCACTTCTTCTTAGGGCTGCTTCATGAGATTGAGGAAGATAGAGGCCCGGGTATAGACAAGATAATCTCCAACATACCCCGCTTGGTTTCAGCTGAGAATAACGATATGTTGATGCACATAATAGAAATGCTAGAGGTGGAGGAAGCGGTAAAGCAGATGGAAGGAGGGAAAGCCCCGGGTCGAGATGAGTTCATGACCAATTTCTTTCAAAGTTGCTGAGATTTACTAAAGGACGAAGTAGTGGACATTGTAGAGGAATCATAGAAAACTGGTAGAATTTTTAAGGCCTTCAAATCAACTTTCCTCACCCTTATTCCAAAATAGCACGGAGAGGAAGAACCATGTAAGTTTAGGCCGATCGCATTGTGTAATGTCATCTATAAAATTATCACGGAAATTATGGAAAATATTTTAAAACCATTGCTCCCGAAGCTCATTTCCTTGGAACAAGCTAGCTTTGTGGAAGGGAGACAGATACTGGATGGTATCATCCTTACACATGAGGTGATCAACTTCCTTAAAAATTCCAGGAAGCCAGAGATGATGATATAACTTGACCTGGTCAAAGCCTATGACAAATTGAGCTGGAAATACATGAGGCAGATGCTGAAATATTTCGAGTTCTACCACGATTGGGTGAAATGAGTCCTAAACCTAGTTTCATCAATTGTTTTCTCTATTATATTAAATTTTCCCCCCTCTGATACTTTCAAGGTATCAAGGGGCATTAGGCAAGGGGATCGTTTGTCCCTCTTTCTCTCCATATTGATGGTGGAAGGGTTGGGCACAATAGTGAAGGCTAGCCAAGAGGAAGGGAAGACCCGAGAGCTAGGATTACATGAGGGGGCATCCCACCATATGCACCAAAATTTTGTAGATGACATGATGTTGGTGGGGTAGGAAGCAGTTAAAGAGGCTTGGAGTTATTTAAAAGGACTAGTGGTCTAGAAGTAAATAACGAGAAATCACAAGTATACTTATTCAACACTCCTTTGATAACATGAAGGAACATTACGAAAATCATGGGCTTCGTGGAGGGTTCCCTCCCTTCAAAATACTTGGGGGCCCCGTTGCTAGACTCTAAGGAAAGGCATAGTACTTGGATAAAACTCTTAGATAAGATGACAACCAAGCTAGATAACTCAAATCAACCGGCGCTAAACCTTCCTAGCCATCTAACTCTAGTGAAGTTGGTGCTTTAGGCAATGCCAATGTACCTCTTCTTGGTCCTTGTGGCCCCGAAGTCAGTCATTAAGAAAATAAGGGCTATCTAGAGAAACTTCCTCTGGGGAAATACTGAGAACAAGCAAAAATGGATATTGGTTGATTGGAAAACAATTTTCCTTCCCAAGGAAGTGGGAGGACTAGATCTCAGGGACATGGAAGTAAGTAATCAGGTGTTGGGGTCAAAAATATGGTGGCGATGGATTACAAACAAGTCAGAACCATGGGCAGAACTTTTGACAAATAAATATGCTAGAGGATGGAATAGACAGAACCTGAATCGATTCAATGAGGAACCCCCAGAATCCATAATATGGAGGTCAGCTAATACCAATCACAACATATTCAAAGAGAACATATTTTTGGATATAGGGGATGGCGGTGAGGTGGATTTTTTTAGATACGCTTGGCAATAATTGCCAAATATCCAAGGGTCAGTGGAAATTCCAAACCTCCAAGAACAGTTGCAAAGGGAAGGCCTGACTAGGGTCAAATATTTCTGCGACTTCGATGTAGAAGGAAACCCATATCACTAGTGAAAGAAGGAGGGTTGGTTTAGGAAACACATCGCAAGAGGAGATACAAGCACGCTTATACATGTGCTAGGTGAAATAAATGTAAAAAAGAGTCAACACATAGATAAGATCAGATGGGGATACAATATAGTTGGGAAATTCAACATAAAGGAAGCATATAGAATAGCTGGGAAACACCACATGGCCCAAACTAAGAAGAAATGGAACAAATTTTGGAATTGAGGACTCTAACCTAAGATATCCACCTTCTTATAGTTGCTACTAAAAGAAAGAGTGCTGACATGGGAGAACCTACACAAGAGGGGGATGGCAGGCCCATCAGTCTGTGTCCTATGCCTTTCAGCTACAGAAACCATGAACCACTTGTTCGATGAGTGCAACTGGACCTCGAAATTCTGGAGTGAAGGAGATAAGATATTTAACCGGCCCAACCAGACCCCAGGATGTCTAGCGAGCACTATTATCAACTAGGAGATGAATCGCTACAAGAGTAACATGTTAAATTGGATATGGGAGCTCACCCTAGGGTTTCTGTTATGGGAAATCTGGAAGAAAAAGAATCATCGTATCTTCAAAGACAAGAAGTGATCAGAAGAGGAATTTTGGGCTAGCATCCAGGTTCATGTGAGAGAGACCCTAGGCCTCAGGACATGGGGGCCAGATGACATTAATACCAAAGAGAAGGAACTCTGTATGCTTTAAGAATGGAAGTTTTTGCAACTAATGCAGTATATCGGAAAGGAAGGTAATGCACCTAAGATATCTCCAAGCTTGGACACATGGGAGCCTCATGAAGATCATATGTTGAAGCTAAATTTTGATGGGGCCTCAAAAGGCAACCTAGGGGAAACTGGGCATGGTGGAGTGATACGGGACAACAAAAGGGAAATACAAGGAATCTTGTGGGGGTACCTGGGAGAGACCTCTAAAAATCTAGCAGAGCTGGAAGGGGTGTTGGGTGGGCTGGAAATGTAAATACACCATCGGTGGCTCCCTCTGATCATCGAGGGATATTCCATAATTATTATTGATTTAGCCCACAAATTACTTAATGGGTCCCAAGTGAGCAAGTAGCCAGAGTTGGAAAATGGATAATAGCTTGGAACGCCTGAGCTTCCTCCTTAGGAGGCACTCAGAGGTCCAAATCAATCATGTAAGGAGAAAATCCAATAGTCTCACAAACCTGATAGCCAACCATGAGGTACATGAGAGAGAGGAAATTCAATCAAGGAAGTGGGGAGAAATGAAGGATTAATAAATCAAGGAACAATGTAAGAGGATTGCGAGAAAGCATCGAGGACACCTCGGATGCATGTGACTAAGACTCATGGAATTCAGGAGTGGTACCACGCACGCTATCCCACCTGGATTTTGAGCACATGTGATGGGCATGCAGGAGGCAACGTGGGGGTAGGTGTGATAGAGGAGGAAAGTATAAGTGGGGGAAGGACAATGGCAACGAGTAGTGTAGTACAAAATCGGAAAATAGAGGAAAAGGAAATGGGATTGCAGGATCTCGAGGGAGGGAGGCACCATCTTTGTGCCAGTCCGCTCGAGTGTGGAGTTTATTGTGTTGGAAGGCATAGGGATGAAGGAAAAGAAGAGTGGGGAGCCCGAGATGGGTTTATAAAAATCCAAAAAGGATGAGGTGGAATCTTCTTAGCTTGGTGCAGCAGGGTTAATGGGCAGAAATGGGTAGGGATAACAGTAGGGATGCAGGTGATAGTGTTTGTGGTCTGTCGACGCTCCATCTTAGAGGGGAGAATGGTAGGTCATCTTACTCAAGCCCACCGTTGGGTAGAACGTGGAACAAGTAGAGGCAGAGGAGAGACATTCAAAGGCAGAGAAGGGGGGAAACATAGGTCTTAGCCGAAGTTCAGGGACAGAAGGTTGGATTTGGAGGCATTATTCTTTGTCGAGAACGCTAACGAGGATGCTTCCGCCATCTCCAAATTGGAGGTGGACCTGGCGAAGTCCTTGCGGCAGGAGTATGGGGAGAGGATCAAGGTGAAACTGGTGTGTGTGATGCAGATAATCCTGGGCCACCTGATATGTGAGAGAAGGAGAGTTGTCCAAGTTGCGGGAGAGAACCTCCACAACATTAGGGAAGGGCTCGACAAAATTATCAGTAAGTTGCAGAAAACCTTGATGATTGCAAGGTATCTAGACAATCTTCGACTAGACTATGCACCTCCTTTAGATGACCTCAGGGAGGGATAAGAGGAGGATGTCATGACAATGCAAGGGTCGAACAGTCAGCGAGGGGATAACTAGCAGCGAGACTGACCAGGTGCCTTTTTTGTGTTATGATAAGCTTCCAGTGGGCTTTTAGCCTTGTAATGTACATAGTTCGAAGTATTAGCAGGTTTATTTGGTTAAATGTTGAAGCTATGGCCCTTCTATCTATTTTAGGGGTCATTAGACTTGATATTCCTCTGGTTTCCAGTGATGGGCGGAGACATTTTGATAATTTTGGACACAGGGTCTGGTTTCCAGCTAGCCAACAGATCTATGGTCATAAATATTTAACTAGTTAATTTTAGGAGTCCCATACTTGTTGATAAAAAAAACAAATAAAAATTATTTATTAAGTACTTTATGGTGATTAAGTCAATTTTGAATTAGAAACAATTATTAAATAATTATTTCACGAGAGAAATTAGGGAATAATAAATAAATGATGATCTATTTACTTATTTATGTTTGGTTGAGTAAAAAATTGTTAGAAATTGTCTCTAAATAAATATTTAATAATTATTTCGAGAGAATATTAAATAAATAATGATTTATTTAATTATTCTCATGAGTTTTTTTGGATTTTAATGAGAAATAATTTTGGAAAATGGTTCACTAAATTATTTCCTAAGGTGAAAGTGGGTTTTAATGTGTAAAAACCCATCCTACATGGCATATTTTGATCAACCTAGTAGGAAAAATCTAGGTGGATATTTTCTTGGGTGACAACAGTTTTCCCCACAACGTAAGAGTGCCAAAACCAAATCGTATGACTAAAATACGTTGTATTTTCACTTTCATGAGACACTAAGGGGGGGGGAGAGAGAGAGAGAGATAGAGTTAAACAAAGGGTAGGATTAAAAATGGAGGGGGAGAGACCTAATTGTCAGATAGAATTCTCCATTTATTGGTAATTGTATAAATTACGATATATATTTGCATTTTCTCATGAAATTTTAACCAAGTTCACAAGACACAAACCTACTCTACTTCTCTATGGAAAGTAATTCATAATCTAGAAAAAATATTTTAGACATGCAATAAGAAATCAAACACATGCAACAAGTATTTTTCCTGGGGAAAGAAAACTACTAAAAACCCCAATGCCTGCTTGCATTAAATTAGAAGAATATAGATGTATTAAAATTTCTTTTCTCCACTGAGCACAACCTGTAAGTGAATAACCTATCTCTCTGCTCAATGCAAGGCTTTGACCCAGAATTAGTCAATTTTTTCCTCTGCTTGAGCTCCTATTTCCTTATGTTATTCCTTGATTAATTAGGCCCCTATTATTTTTAAAATTCCTTAAAGTGATTGTGAAATTCCTTTAGGCTGGTCATCTCACTACATGCAACACCTGTATACTCAAGACTAGTATACAACTAATATTACACTACCTTGTCATCTCCACTTCAACTGGGTAACTCAAATTCTTTGCATGCACTAGATATTTTGGGCTAATTGATTAGTTAACTGGATGATTATGGAGTTTTCCTGAAGTCCCACTTCTTAATTGAACTTCCACTAGTTCCTCCAAAAGTTGGAACTTGTTTAATTGAAAACAACCTGAGATAACTGACCTTGATTGATACAAATTAGCAATCACACAAGAAAAGATGAACTCTAAATTCACCAACTCAAATTTACTGAGTAAGCTAGGTGACACAAGCCATGTCACACAATTTAGCATCATCCAAGTTGTCTTATGATTCAGAAATTCAAAAATTTCTCAATTTAATCAAGGAAAAATCAAATTGAGAATTTCTTGCTACATTTTTCAACACTCTCTCTCAGCAAGAAAGGGATTATCCACCACACCTATCCTGCACCTATGGAACCCGAAATTCCCTCTTGACAATCCCTTTGTCAAAATTTTGACATCTTATTCCTATGTTGGAATGTACTGCAACAACATTATTTTCCTTTGCACACAGTCCCGTAAATGGTGATACCATATATCTATATGCTTGGATCGCTCATGAAAAACAGGATTCTCAGAGAGCTTGATCCAACTATGATTATCAAATTAGATCACAGTTGGATCCATCATCTCACCAAATAATACAAAACATATCTTTCTCATCTAGATCACCTCAAATGTTGCTTGACTGGCATCCAAGTATTTTTTTTCTGTCGAGCTGAGTGCCACATATGTTTTCTTCATGGTCAGTCTTATGATTATGATCTGATGGACACCCAACACTAAAAATTCCACCTAATGTACTCTTATGATCTGATGGACACCCCACCTAATCTAAATCTGTGAATCCAAACAAATTTCATCTATACCATGGTCCAAACTGGACAGTGCCTCTAAGGTGCTGTAAAACATGCTTAGTTTCCCTCCAAAATAATTTGGTTGGCATAAGCATAGCTTGGCTCAGCTGGTTGGCTGCATATCACATATATGGTAACGTGTTCACAAGGTACATCATTGAACCCACTAGCTGTCGATAAATGGTAGCATCAACTTCCTCACCTAAAGTGGCATCCTCCTTCCTCTAGTTGGTCGGTAGAAGTTGTTATCACATACAAATTTTTGTTGAAAAATATTTATATGGGAAAATTTGTTTTAGTGTTTAAGGTTGTAGTTGCTCTGAGGATTTTATACAAGAGTATTATTATTATTATTATGTTTTGAAAATCTCAAATTATATCCCACCTCCATGTCTCCTTCTGCCTCCATTTCATATGTTTGTTTCATGGTCAGTTAAAACTATGTTTTTCCATATACAACATAGTAATTTTAAACATGTTTTACAAACAACTGAGATCAAATTTTAAAAAAATGAAAGAGATTTTTTTTGATAACATCCTCATATACAAAAAACTCCCTCATTTTTCTAACATCTTTTATGGTTTGAGATATTCGAAGAAATATTTGCAGGTATATTTTCCCATTGTTTCTTGTTTTTGTTCAGTATTTTCAAATACAGTTTTCGCATCGATGGAAATGAATTTTCAAAACCTGAAAGAGGTTTTTGTTTCTAACATCTATATGTACAAAAACCTCTCTCCATTTTTACATAAAAATTATGGTTTGGTAAATTTGAAATAATATTTGAAGGCACATTTTCCAGAAATGTCTTGTTTATCCATTTTTGTGTAGAGCCGATTATGGCCCATGAGAGATGAACATTGAGAAAATATAGGAGGTTTATTTTCCTAAGATTCCAATATACAAAAACCTATATCAATTTTTACAGAGGTATTACATAATGAGAGATACATTCACATATTCACAACCTATTTTTCTTCCTGTGCAAAGTCCTGTTTTAGACATCTTTTTGTAGAGAATATTGTGAACAATTGGAGCAAAATTTTGGGAAAATGACAAATTTTTATCTCACAAAAATCCTCATATACAATAACCTCTTTCAATTTTTACATATCTATCTCGAATTGAAATATTCAAAGGGATAACTGGACCCTATGTTTCATAATTTTGGGACAAAAAATCTCAAAGACAGTTAGTGACTTGGATTCCACCTCATCTAATAAGAGTTTCTATCAAATTCAAATTGCTCTTCCTTTTCACCAATAATCCACAAATATAGTGCCAAGTAGATATGATTAATTTTGAATGTTCTATATTTTAGTTCTATTTGTGTAACACAATTAGAAATATTTGTAATAAATCTTGATATTTTTTTCAATATATTTTAGTTTAGAAATTGTATAAATACTTCATCATTTGAAGTAATAGATGTTGGAACATTGGGCATTGAACTAGTGTATTTCAGTTTGAAAAATTAATATAATGAATACAGAGAAAATTTGCAGCTTAAATTTAGGGATTCATGTGGTGAGCTTTTATGGTTGTGTTTCTCTTTTGTAAGTCACTCCATTGAATGCTTTCTCTTTCCATTAAATATCTACTGCTTTCACTCATTGTCTTTATAGGTTTTAAGTAGGATTCATGAGGAATACATGCCCTATATTGATGATATGATGATGTTGTGTTTAATTTCTTCTTAAGTAATGAATTCATACTTCTATGCTTGTTCCTGATCTCTCTATTCATCGTACACCATAATCATACAGCCTATTTGGTCATTTGAGCTTGCCTACCTTGCCCCTTCATTCCCATGCAATTTTTTCTCTTGTAACCCTAAAAGAGTTTCAAGCCTAGTTTTTAAAGGTTCATTTTCATCCAACACAAAAATTCAAATCAACCAAACCCTAATATGCATGTATAGCCTAAAATCTCCATGATCCAACCAATTTGGCAGTGAAATTTCATTGAGAGAGCCCTCTCAGCCTAATAAGGCTAGCTACTATGTCAAAGTGGTATGTGGTTACCTTTGCTAGTTTTCTTTCAGCCTTCGGAGATCCAGTGGAGTGCTAACATCTTGGAACTGTTGTTAGGGAACGAAGTGACAAATCTTCCCTATGAAATAACGAAAAGGATTAGATTTGATTGTTGATGGTGAAAAATGATTAGACATAAGAAGGCTGAATCATTCACCCGACGACTCCATTTTTAGACAAACTAGAGTTTAGAACATTCATGGTGACTCCACTATCAGAAGAATTCAGAGCTTAATGACAGATCTAGTGGCCTAATTGATCACAATGACAGGGTATGTAGAAGATCCTATTTCTCTTTATGGTTTTAAAGAATATTGGGATATGTTTGAGGATTATCAGATTGATGAAGCTTTTCTGAAGTTTTTGTCTACTTATTTAAAGTCATGAAAATGTAGTTATGAAGCTAAGATCAAATTTTTAGAAGAATTTTTTGACAAACTTGAGAAGGATATTGAGGTCTTAGAGGATCAAATTTAGTCCCATAGTATTCACTATCAAAATTCACCTTTTGGAAACATTTTCCTACCAAAACAAGAGGATACAATGATGCCCTATGATTTTTTGATTAAGCAGCGTTATGAATTTGAGGATGATTTTGACAATTTACAGTTGGGAAAATGGTATTATAAAGAGAGCACACATGAATTGTCCAACCATAATGATCAGATTGCAGAAATCCTCCAGGGTCATCAAACAAAATATGTTTTTTATGATCTCGTAGTTGACTACATGGAGGGTCTTTTCATCTTGATTTTCAACCATTATTTCCCTGTGGAGATCAAATGCACTGTGAGTTACCTCTATCATTACATGTTCCAGTTTTAATTTTTCTAAAGAACGATAAAAAATCCACAGAATTTGAGCAGCTCCTTGACTGGTTGTATTGGAATTTTTGTATTATTTGATCAAGAATTCTTTCAGTAGATTAGTGTAGGATGAGTGTGCAATAAGATTGCTTTCCAATCATTTATTTTCATGCTACAACTTCAATTTGGTTTGCAGTATGATTGTTTGCAGCATTGTACAGTTTGTAGTTGTAGTTGGGTTTCAGATGAAGAGAAGGTTGTAGGTTGTTAGTTTTTGAGGTTTGGAGCAACCCAATGGATAAGGAACTGATATGAAAATTCAGATATTTGTGGTTCTTGACACCTCCTAAACGAGCTGCCATCTCCAGATGGGGTGAGATGTTATCACATATAATTTTTTGTTAAAAATTATTTATATGGGAATATGTTTTTTGGTGTTTAAGGTTGCAGTTTCTCTCAGGATTATATGCAAGTTTATTATTATGATGGTTTTAAAATCTCCAATTATCTCCCACCTGCACGTCTCCTTCCGCCTCCATGTCATATGTTTGTTTCATGGTTAGTTAAAACTATGTTTTTCCCTATACATGATAGTAATTTTAAACATGTTCTACAAACAACTGAGAACAAATTTTCAAAAACTGAAAGAGGTCTTTGTTGATAACATCCTAATATACAAAAACCTCCCTCTATTTTCTAAAATATATTCTGGTTTGAGAGATTGAAAGAAATATTTGTAGGCATATTTTCCCATTTATTCTTGTTTTTGGCCAGTATTTTCAAATACGGTTTTCGCGTAGGTGTAAATGAAATTTCAAAACCTGAAAGATGTTCTTGTTTCTAAAATATGTATGTACAAAAACCTCTCTCCATTTTTACAAATAAATTATGGTTTTGGAAATTTGAAATAACCTTTGAAGGCACATTGTCAAGAAATGTCCTATTTAGTCATCTTTTTGCAGAGCAGATTGTGGCCCATCAGAGATGAATATCAAGAAAATAGAGGAGGTTTATGTTCCTAAGATTCAAAAATACAAAAAATTATCTCACTTTTTATAGAGGTATTACAAAATGAGAGATACATTCATAGCTTCACATCCTATGTTTCCTCTTGTGCAAAGTTGTGGTTTAGACATATTTTTACAGAGAATATTATGACCAAATCGAGCATAATTTGGGGACATTGAGAGAGGTTTATCTCAAAAAATTATTCATCTACAATAAGCTCTTTCACTTTTTACATATCTATCTCAGATTTAGATATTAAAAGGGATAAACAGACACTATATTTTAGAATTTCGGGAGGAAAAATCTTAAAGGAAGTTATCGACTTGGAGGCCACCTCATCTAATAAGAGTTTATATCAAATTAGAATTGCTCTTCTTTGTCACCAGAAATCCACAAAGATAGTTCCAAGTAGATTCATTAGTTTTTAATAATATATATTTTAGTTCTATTTGTGTAACACAGTTAGAGATATTTGTAATAAATATTGATATTTTTTTCAAGATATTTTAGTTTAGAAATTGTATAAATACTTCATCATTTGAAGTAATAGATGTTGGAACATTTGAAATTGAACTAGTGTATTTCAGTTTGACAAAGTAATACAGTGAATATAGAGAAAAGATGTAGCTTAAATTTAGGGATTCATGTGGTGAGCTTGTATGGCTATGTTTCTCTTTTATAAGTCACTCCATTGAATGATTTCTCTTTCCATTACATAGCTACTTCTTGCAATCATTGTCTTTACAATTTTTAAGTAGGATTTATGAGGAATACATGCCTTGTTTTGATAAGATGATGATGTTGTGTTTAATTACTTCTTAAGGAATGAATTCATACTTATATGCTTGTTCCTAATCTTTCTATTCATCCTACACCATAATCATATAACCTATTTTGTCATTTGAGCTTGCCTACCTTGCCCCTTCATTCCCATGCAATTTTTTCTCTTGTAACCCTAAAAGGGTTTCAAGCCTAGTTTCTAAAGGTCCATTTTCATACAACAAAAAAATCCAAATCAACCAAACCCTAATATTCATATCTAGCCTAAAATCTCCGCAATCTAGCCAAATTGGATATGAAATGTCATTGAGAGAGCCCTCTCAGCCTAGTAGGGATAACTACTAGGTCAAAGTAGTATGTGGTTACCTTTGCTGGTCTCCTTTAAACCTTCAGAGATCCAGTGGAGTGATAACATAAGTGTCTCCATGGGTTTTCATCTATCCATGCAAAACATATGTAGTATCTCATTTTGATACTTTCCTTGAGAGAAAAATAGTTTCCCATCACCTTGTCATACTTCCAATCTAAGGAAGTAGTGCATGAGACCCATGTACTTCATTTTAAATTCTCTTGCAAAGTCCTCCTTGCAAGATCTAATTAGTTGTTCATCACCAGTTAAAATAAAATCATCAACATATAAGACAATAACGAACAATTTACCTTCTACCAAATTATTATAGAGGTTTGCATCCGCTTCACTTTTTATGAAGCCCAAACAGGCGGGATAGATATTGATCCGGGTATACCATGCATGGGGTGCTTACTTGATACCATACAACGCTCGCTTGAGTATGCACATATGATACTCTCGATCAAAATTATTGAAGCCTTATGGTCGCTCAATTTACACCTACTCCTCAATAAATCCATTGAGGAATGTTGTTTTTACATCCATCTAGTGGATCTTCCACCCCATTTGCGCAACCAAAGCAAGAATTGATCTAATGGATGAGTACCTTACTACTGGATAAAAGATATCCTCACAGTCAATTCCTTTAACTTAAGAGTACCCCTTGGCCATAAATCTATCCTTGTACATTTCTATGCTTCCATATATTGCTTCCTTTACCTTGAAGATCCATCATGAACCCACAACTGATTTATCTGCTAGTCTTGGGGCCACTTACCAAACAATGTTCTTTACAATGGATTTGTATCCCTCCACCATTGCATCAACCCATACAGTTTTATCTATTGCTTCCTCGAAAGAGGATGGCTTAGTCTCTACAAGCTTAGTCATTAGAATCATGTATTCAGTGTACTGATTTGGTGACCTTCTCTTCCTGCGCTGATTTGGAGCACCCACATTCTCCCTCGCATATTGCACAAGTATCTCAGCTTCCCTAGATGGTTCTACTTGAGTGGTTGTCTCCACTCCTCCTAAATTTTTGTCTACTCCACAACTTCCTGAGTCTCCTCCTTTGGAGATAAAATCTCCTCCTCTAGTGGAATCTGAATCTCCCTCTCAAGAGAGCACCACATTGCTTTCTCCTCATCAAATTTTACATCCCCTTGTAAAACTGTCATTCTAAGGGATGGAAAGTACACACAGTATTTATAGAGAGTTTCTGGGTAACCCACAATACCCCCAAGTATGTTGTCAACTCTAGATTCTTGCTTGATTATTTGGAGACATGGCAGTATACATAGGCTCCAAAAATCCTAAAGTGCGACACATCCAACTTTCTCCTCGAGAAATACTCCTCTACTGTAATCATTCCCAGAATCCGATGAGGAATCTAGTTTTGAAAATAGACTATTGTGTTGCATGCCTTGACCCACACATGTAAATGTAGGCCTTTTTCATGAAACATCGCCCTCTCTGCTCCCACAATGTTATGGTTCTTTCTCTTAGCCACCCCATTCTACTGTGGGTTGTGGGTTGTTGTCAACTCTCTTCAAATTCCTTCTTTTGCACATAAATTTTTAAATTCATTCAACATATACTCACCTCCATTATCGCTACTAAGTTCCTTCACCTTATTGTCAGTTTCTTTCTAAACTATTGCCTTGAATTCTACAAACTTGGAGAATGTATCATATTTTTTTCGCATGAAGAATATCTAGGTACTTCTATGAGAATTCATCAATAAAAATGAAAAAATATTTGTGCTTGGGAGTGGAGGTTGTCAAGAAAGGTCTACAGACATCAGAGTGGATCCTTTCAAGGACTGCATGTGTTTTTCTATCTCGACTATGGAATGTCGATTTTGTGTACTTCCCCAAAGTACATCCTTTGCATACATCCTACTGGTTAGGTGATCCTTTTGGGAGGTCTGTGGTTATTTACTGCATAATATTCAGGGCACCATGATGCAAATGGCCAAGTCTTGTGTGCCAAAGTTCACCAACATCACAACTCTGCACCTTCTATGCCTTAATTCTTAATGCACCATAATCCTCCACATCTAGCTTATATAGGTTCTTCACCCAAACCTTAATCTTCTTCACCTGTCCCATGGATATGTGTCTCATAAATTCCTTTCCTTTGCTGAAGATCACATAATAAGCACGATCTTATAAAAATGCAACAAAGACGATATTTTTCTTTAGGTCCGAAACAAACATGACATCCTTCATACCGGGGGGGGGAACTCCCTTTGAAAGGTGAATCTACCAATCCCGATCCCACTATACCCTCTGTCGCCCCCCATCTAAATGTGCAAATGAAATTATTTTTCCATGAGGTCACTGAAAAATTATATACACCCTGTCATGTGGAATGATGCACCTGAATCCAAGTACGAGAAGCTTCCCATCACTATGTTAGCCATGCATGCACTGAGGGTAAAGTCAAGATCAAATTCTGAAGCCAAGGCTTCACCTGCTGCTCCTCATGAGGTCTTATTTCTTGCCTTCTTATGTGGATACTTCATGGCATAGTCCCTAAATTGATGACAATGGAAGAATTTAATTTTGGACAAATATTTCTTCTTTCCCAATTGATTGGATTCTGGTATGGATTGGGATTTATTCCCTTTTCCCTTATTTTCCTTTCCATCCAATGAAAATTTTTCCTCATCCTCGCCCTTGGATGAAGTCCCATCTCTAGTATTCCTCCTTATTTCCTCTTACACTAAATCAGGTCATAAGCACTCGTAATACGATAGTTTCTCCCTCCCATTCACCAAATATTGATAGTTATGCTAAATCTTAGTAAGACCCAAAAGGGTTAGGCTTACCAATTATTCTTTATTGACATTAACACCAACTCCTCCAAGTTCATCACGACACTATGTAAACCTTCTCAGATACTGTAGAATTGTGTCATTCTTTTGCATCTTGATACTTCGAATTTTATCCTTGAGTGCCAACTTCCCGTGGTCACTATTATTCTCAAAAAATTTTGTTAATGCTTTCCACATTGTGAACATATTTTATTTTCCATGGAGATTTTAGAAAATGTGATCCCATACTCCGTCTAAGATGATTCTCCTCACCTGGGCTACATATTTCTTCTTATGAGCAAGGTTATGGGCATCATATGTTTGTGTTTTTTCAACATTTGACTTGATGTATTATAGAAATCCATTATCGTCCAATAATACCTCCATGTGATCCTTCCAAGCAACAAAATTAGAGGTGCCTTCAAAGGCATACTCTAACCTTAGTCCATTGAAGGACATCTTCTCATCTCTGAAGAAATCATGTTGAACTGAGCTCCAAAATCGAGCCTACTGAGAACAACTTCGAAATTCCTTCTCTAATGTGAATCCTACTCTGATATAATGTAGAAATTATGATTTAGATTTGTAGCTTCTCATGAAATTTTAACCAAGATCACAAGACACAAACCTACACTACTTCTCTGCGGAAATTAATTCACAATCTAGAAAAAAAAATGTAGACATGCAATAATAAATCACACACATGCAACAAGTATTTTCCTCAGAGAAAAAAAATGCTAAAAACCATAATTTATTCATGCATTAAATTAAAATAATATAGATGTATTAAAATTCCTTTGCTGAACTGAGCACAATCTGCAAGTGCATAACCTATCTCTCTACTCATTGAAAGTATTTGACCCAAACTTAGTCAAATTTTTCCTCTACTTGAGCTCCCATTTCCTTTCTTTATTCCTTGAGGAATTAAGTCCCTATTATTTAGAAAATTCTCTCACTGATTTCATTGGATTTTAGGCTGATCATCTGACTGCATGAAACATATGTACACTCAAGACTAGTCTACAAATGATGTCATTTCCTTGGAATCTCCACCTCAACTGGATAAATAAAATTCTCTACATGCATTATTTATTCTGGGATGATTGATCAATTAACTGGATGATCACTGTGTTTGACTGAAGTCCTAGTGCTTAATTGACCTTCCACTAGTTCCTCCAAAAGTTGGAACTAGTTTAATTGAAAACAACTTGAGATAATTGACCTTGATTGCTACAAATTAGAAATCACACATGCAGAACTATACTCTAACTCCTCCAAATTGAATTTATTGATTAAACTGGGTGACACAAGCCATGTCACACAATTTAACACCATCCTAGTTGTCTATTTATGTGGAAATTTGAAATTTTCTCAATTTAATCAAGGAAAAATCAATTTGACATTTTCTTGATTCATTTTTCAGAAGTAATTACATGATCTCAATGAGGTTGGGGAGGCACACCCATAAAATTTGAGGAAAATAAATAAAAATAATAATTATGAGCCTGGCAATGTGTGTTAGAGAAACAAAATACATGATACATGATATGCTGGCATCAACTGGTCCAAAAAGTGATACAATGATATAATGGGTCCCATATGCATAATTTCCTAGAAGATAGAAGCCAAGACTGATACAATGAAGTATGTTGGTCTAATTACATGATACATAATTTCCCCCCAAGCTGACAGGAGGAGGAGATCACAACCAAATAAGTCATGTTGAGCAGGAAATGGCCCTGAAGATATGAATGGACCATCTGAAAGAGAAGTGCATGTAGTGGGCTCTGTGATAGGTGAAAACGAAGGTAGTAAAATAAATGGAACTGCATATAAGGCTGGATCATAATGTGTTGACATCCAGGAATGTGCGGGGCTACCTGAAGGGCTACCCCTTCATGAGGTCTAGAACATATGAAACACACCATGGAAATGTTGGTACAATCTTCTGTATCACTCGACCTTCAAGTGTATGATTATCGATCATGTGATAATGAGCTGGGGTTGATCATGTGAGAAAAAAAGAAGTCAAATGGAAATGATGATTCCCTTTGATTGAAATAAGGCACCAAACAATTATGAATTTTGGAACCAAGATATGCTTCCCTCTAGACCACTGTCTTGGAATAGATGTGTTAATGTTGACAGAAGAGGGTCTGCTAGAGTTGATGTAATGAGGAGGCCTCAACAAAGGAAGAAAGATCATTGCAATGCAACTAATAGAGTTTGACATTAGGGATGATGATGGAGGAATAAGGTAGCTGGTGGAATTATTATTTACCTTGTTAGAGCATAATATGTAAGGTTGACCTGGAAGCTACTAACACAGTTATGGAGGGATGGTCAAATACTCAAAAGGAGGCTTTTCAAAGATATTTCAGGATAGCTAGAGGAAAAATGTGAGAAAAATGGGATGAATGTGATCCATTGAGGGTTAATATATTATACCAAGATTCAATGGGACTCTAAATAGACTAGATGGATTCAGGGGTGATTCATCTCTGATGCTTAATAAAGGGTGACTCTATTATGCTTCCACATGGGAAAGGCCTAAAGGGGACCATAAAAAACATGAGTAAATAGTGGATACTCATGAACAATATTGACACATAAGTTGACAAGTGAAAATGAAAAGTGGCACCATAGTAAAGGCGACTCATATGAAGAGATATGATTTTAATAGGTGGCAAAGGGAGACCTCATGCAAAAAATGGTTACTCGATGAAGGTTCAAATTACTAGAAACAAAGAGATACCTATTATAGAGCTTGGGGAGAGCTTTCCAATGGTGTTGATGGTTCATTAAATCAAGATATGGTTTGCTCGTAATGGCCAACAGAAAAACTAGAGGTTTTCCTATAAAAATTCTTGCACCCAAATCCAATTCATTTGCACATTGAATTTATGGAGAATTTGTAGAGGAGGAGGAGGCCCTAAATCTTGGCGAACTCATAGTGGAAAAATTGAGCATCAAAATCCATATATGTGACTTTTAGGTAGATGGCCTAACACTACTCATCATTTTTAGTGGATTGGATTTCTAGATTAGGGCTTCATTTGGCTAAGGGAAACCCTTGTTTTTTCTCACGATCACAACACACTTGTTTAGCCTTTTTTTTTCACTCTGGAGCACAGGAAAGAGGCAAAAGAGTGCACCTAGTGCAATTTTTGGTGGAAAAATTGTGCATTGGACCTAAGGGAAATACATTGTTGGGGGTCTCCTAAAAGTTGAAGCTGAAGTCCATAAATTCCTTGGATGACTTTGGTACCAATAAAATATATTGGTATTTTGTAGATATGGAAGATTTAAAGGTTTCATGGTGAGAACGAGACTTTGATGATATTTTCTCTTAGGTTAAGGGGAACTAGGCTATCAAAGGGGCTCTTATATGCTATGGTTTGCTTAAGTTCTTTGAGAACCCATTGATGAGAGCTAGCGAGTCAATTTTGTCTCATATAATGAGCTATTTGGATCTAGACCAGGAGGAATTTTTTATATAGGGTCATGCGATCAATACAACCATCTAGGAAATTTACTTCTTGATAAGGTTTCCACCCTTGTAGGTGGGTGGGGAGATACATATAGTTTTGCCTTGTGGGACATATATTGGGGAGTTTTTAGATCACCATTGTGTGTCTGGTACTCAGGTAAAGGATACAATTATCCAAATACATGACTTGGAGTGATTAAAGACACAGGTTATAGCTACAATAATGGTGCATGTATTGGGTAGCCATGCTTTCCACCACACCACTAGAGGGAAGATGATGCTAGTAGAGAATGTGCTCACAGGAACCTAGTATGGGTGGGCCCAAATGTTATTGCCATATTTGAAATATCACTTGATTTTATATAGATGGGCGACCAATTAGAATTTTTCATTTGGGACAATATTATGCTCATTCATCTTTGAGAATATCCCAACCATACGAATACATGTGAAGATTCTTGATAGGGGCCCACAAGAGCCTAGGATGCATCGTTAGGAACAACTATTGCAATGGGATAGGGGGGGGGGGGAATTCATTTGTTTGTTCCAATCTGAATATTTTTTCCATTGGGATTATATGCCTCTTTACACAGATAGATGACTATCCATATAGTGGTATGAATTTCCAGGGGGATCCTGAGCTACCACTTCCACCAGGATGAGCATGGGGACTACATGGTAAGTGATAGATGCTATATTTTGGTTACAGGCATAGTTTAGAAAATATATGCATATGATAGTGATTTTAAAACCTTTTACATGAAAGAATAACACCGATGAAAACTATAGGATACACAGGATGATTTCTAGCACCCGAGGATACAAATTAGAGGGGGTATACATCTTAGTATATGCCATATATTGATGCATTATTGGAGGATCTACATCATATATTCGACCTAGAACTGACCAGGGTGAGGAAGTGTGGATGGCACGAGCTGGAAGATCATCACAGATATGTGTGTACAAGTCTTCCCTCACAGTGGCAAGCTATTATGAGGTATCCAACTATGGCCAGTCAGGCATTCAAAGACTTATGAGCTGGGGGAGTGACCCCACTAGCTGAGGACCCTCTAGAGGATAGTGATTAGGCATAGGGGCATAAGTGCCCCCATTTTTGTATGTATGGCTATATCATGCTATATACATGTAATATTTATTTAGAATAGTG
>JAXQQM020066841.1:0-65448 GCA_034641835.2 Pinus albicaulis | reverse complement strand
CCGGAAACAAATTCAATTTTTGAATGTGAAATGAGTAGCCATAAGATCTACAAATGATTTGAAATTCAAAAAGAAAGATTTCTGGGTATTCTGATCTCATACCTTTGAAGTTAGGAAGTTGGATGGATGGATGTTCTTCATTTGAATGTTGATATCAGTTTCTTGAATGGGAATCCAAAAGGATCTTCCTCATTGTCATCATCTCCATCCATTTCTTCAACCTCCTTTATCACCTCTTCTTTTACCTGCAAAAATATGAATTCATGATGTGGATGTGTGGCTCTTACTGCACCACATGGTATAGTGGGTGTGGTAGGTGATTGAAGTATTTTTTTCTCTTTTTTTTTTGTGAGAAATAAGGTTACCTAGTTACACTTCCCCGGCAACGGCGCCAAGATGTTTAGTCAAATTAGTGTTCCTAAATTTCTTCCATTAATTAGCAACCAGGGCTTGTAACTTTGATGAAGTGTGGTGCACTATATGTGCCTAAGTGACATTTTCCTTACTTCGTTGTATGTGTTTTTCTTATTGTTTTTGGGGGTTTTGTCTTTTTAGTACTTAGTATGTTATTCTAGGCTACTTTAGAAAAGTGAGAATGAATCTATTTAAAATGAAGAAAATGAAATGTTGTAAAACTAATTAACTTATAAAGAAATTAGAGTTTTATGGACAAGTTCTAAGTTCTAGTTCTAATTTAAAAATATAAAACAAGTGTCTTAATTAGTGAATAAACCTAATCCATGGATATTAAAACTTAATTGATATTTCAAGAAATGAAAACAACTAATAACTCAAACATTGATTGTGAAATAAGAAAGCAATCTGGAAAGCAAGAAGTAAAGAAAGATACTAAAACAGAAATTAAAATGACTTAGGTAGAAAACACATGAAACCTCCTTAGATAGCAGGGGCCCTCTACTACCAATTCGGTGAAATTCCTTAGCTCCTTGAAGATGTGATCAAAACAACATCAAAGAACTGAACTTCTTTATTGATAAACTCACAAATCTACATCCCATTCCATCTTAAGCTTTGTTACAAGACACTCTATAATCATTTCTCTTCTTCTCCTATTTTTTACCATTTTCACACCTCTTGATAGGAGAAAGCTTCCCCTATTTATACAAAAATATGAGAAGTTATCTCATTAATGAGAGTCCATGAATCTCTCCCTCTATCTCTAGAGTTACAATCAAAATAGGAAATGATAAGACACATGTCTTTTTAGAGTTTCAATACAAATAGGAAAATGAGACACATATCCTCATGATCCCATGATTTTCTCCACCAAATTCGAATTTGTCAGAAGCATATAAAGGTCTTTTAGAAGCTTCCTTTTGACCTACACATGTCACAAACCTCATAACACATATATAGATATATGAAACTATGTTAATTTTCTAGTTTCTAATCATAAATTCACTTTTAAAATACATAAAATAAATAACTTTGAAGACAAGGATCCTAACCCATATATTTTTTAAAATGGTTACTTGATGTAGGGCTTTAGGTCGATAGTTATGAATGAGAGCGAATGGTTATGACATAACTAAATATGTAAGGATATGGAAAACACTTTGAGACTCAGCAACCTTCTTGAAACTTGTGATCAAATCTATGTTTGTCATGCCTCTCCTTGTATTTTCTTTGAATTTTTTCAAGTTGTTCTTGAACTTGCTAATGAATAAGTTGAATTCGCTCAATGAACATGCGAGCTTTGTCAATGTCACTATGCCCATCAATGGCAACATCCTTCTCAAGAATGGAATCTAAAGGTGACTTTGGAAAATACCCAAAGCAGGTTTCAAAAGGTGAAGTATTTGTAGAAGAGTGCTTGGCCCGATTGTAAGCGTGTTGAATGTAATGCAGATGCTCATCCCACAACTTAGGATGCTTGTTGTAATAACCTCTCAAAAGATGCACAATGATTCTGTTCACTATCTCGGTTTGGCCATTTGTTTGCGGATGAAAAGCAATACTCTTTTTCAACTTGGTGTCCATCATCTTCCATAGATTGGACCAAAAATTCCCAACAAATATGGAATCCCTGTCACTAAAAATAGAAGTAGGAAAACCATAATGAACCCATACATGTTGAAAATATAATTCAGCAGTTTGTTCAGCAGTAATAGATTTCTTACATGGCATAAGAATACACATCTTGCTGAATCTATCAATTACTACATAAAGATAATCATGCTACTTTCTAGACATAGGTAGACCTCCAAAAAAGTCCATAGAAACACTTTCCCATGGCCTTGATGGTACCGGTAATGGCGTATATAACCCAAGCTTCCTATTGCTGGGCTTGCTTGTAGCACATAATGAACAACCTCTAATGAAACATGAAACACTATCTACCATGCGAGGCCAATAACAATACCTCTGTAAATGTGCCACCGTTTTGCTTACCCCGAAATGTCCATCAGCAAGAGAAGAATGAGCTTCTCTCATGACACTTAGTCTCTCTCCTTGTGGTATACACAACTTGCTCAAATGAAACAACAAATTGTTATGCAAGTGATAATCATTCTCTTCAACTTGATTCCCTTCACTCAAGTTAGCATACACATCCTTAAAATCAACATCTGATACATGTTGTTCTATGTAACTCTCATGTACAATAGAATCATTCTTAAGCAAAGTAGAAGCACTAATAATAGGCCTTGAAAGCATATCAACAACTTTATTGAAAATACCTTTCCTGTACCCTATTACCAAGTGAAATTGTTGTAGGAAACCCATCCATCTGAAATGACGTGATTGCTGCAATTTACTTTGCGACTGCAAGTACTGTAATGGTTGGTGATCGATATGTACAACTGTCTCTTTACCCATCAAATAGTGTTTCCACTTTGAACCAACGCATACAACTCCTTATCATATGTAGGATAATTAACTACAACACCATTAAATGTCTCAGAATGAAAAGTGATAGGCTTACCATGCTGTAAGAGAACTGCACCCATGGCATAATCACTGGCATCGGTCTATATCTCGAATGGCTGTCTCAAGTTCGGTAAAGCAAGGATTGGAGCGGAACTGATCTTCTCTTTCAAAGATTCAAAAGCTTTCTGTCGTTTGTCTCTCCATTGGAAAGCACGTTTCACACTTGTCACTATATGCATAGGAGCTGCTATGGTAGAAAAGTTATCTATAAACTTTCTCCAATATTGAGCTACACCCAAAAAACTTCTTACCTCTGTAATGGATTTGGGAGTAGGCCAATTCACAATGGCTTCTACCTTAGAAGGATCAATTCTCAATGCACCTCTTCCTACAATATGTCCCAAATAAACCAAAGAAGTCTTTCCAAATTCACACTTAGACATCTTAAGAAATAATTGCTCTTTCCTCAAAACATCAAGTACTTTCTTAACATGCATGATGTGCTCTTCTTAACACCTAACTGACCAGCGTTTCTCACACATTCCTAGGCTAATTAAGCCCCTATTAATTATAAAATTTCTGTCAATTGAGTGCGCATTACTTACAAGGCATCTTGATGACCTCATGCATGACCTGTATAATTTTGTAATTATACAATTAATAGTTCTCTTTCCTTTAACTCCAAACTCAACTGGGCCTTCCTTAGAGCTGATATGCAACAACTATTTACAGTGAATTATCAGTTATCATATTTATCGTTGCATGTAAATTAAATCAAATTTAATTCACAGGACCTATCAGTACCTCATCTCTCAGTTAGAACTAGTTAAATTGGTTTTAACTCAAACAATTGAGTTAGCTAATTATAACTCAAAATAAACTACAATTGGAACCCCTAAAAATTAGGGAAACTCTACATGCCTCCAATTTGACCCTCAACTAAAATTGACTAAGCTAACTAAGTCTTCTTGACTCAGTTAACTCGTACAAGTTGTCATGTGATGTGGAATTAAAATTTATTTCTAATTTAATTATGGGAAAATTAAGTTAGAAGCCTTTCATGTTGCCAATTTCACCAAAGTCTCACCTTGTACCACTCTTATTGCAATTACTTTTACCATAATTTGTGATTTTATGTTATTAGTAAATATTTAAATGATGGACACTCGTTGTGGGGCCAACACTAATTTAAATGTTATGAATTATGAATGATAGATGTAAATAGTTGTGTGTTATTATAAATACAATATTGTTTTATTTGGAAATATAATGGGAGCCAAAATTTGAGTAGTCAAGTTGCTTCGTTGTTAAGAAATTGGTCAATTTGGTTGGAGTCCCAAGTAGTGGACAAGCTGAGGTGACAATTATCACAATTTTAACCTCCATAACTCCCCAAGATTCCAAGAATATTATCACCACCAAGAGACAGTGTAAATAGATAAATATGTTATGATGTGTGGGGGAAACAAAAGCAACATATTGCTAGAGAGAAAGGAAATTTACACAATTGTCTTCCAGATCCATCACATAAACAATTTTATTTCCAACGTGTTTTGAACCATCTAATGCGGTTCATCATCGAGATGATTATATTAGATGGTTGGAAACATTTAGCAAATAAAATAATTTATGTGATGGATATGGCAGACAATTTTGTAAATTATTCTACTCACAAAATCCTCCATTCAAGGAAAGGAAATTTTTATGGAAATAAAGAAATGAATTCCTATGAAAAATCCTAGGTACACGAAAAGAAAGGTCAGACGTTGAAATAGTAGGACATTTCTAGACTCTGAAGGGAAAGAAAGTGGGAATAATATCATCAAATAATGATAAATTTCTGGTAGCATAGAAGCCTGAGGCTCAGGGGGGAATCGCCTTAGCTACAATTTGTTGGTTGGGAGGAACGTGCTCATTCCTATTCTATTTTCAAGTGTTCAATATTATTCATCCAAGTAGGAAAATCCTATCTGTAGTATGAAAATACTTGCATCAAGGATGATTAATTAATAGAATATTTATATATTACATGAAAGGTAATACGTCTCGCATGCAGTAGTAACTATTTAGTATTTCTTTTAAATCCATGTACTAATGACAATAAGCAAAACCATGAATAAATGAATGATTCATAATAAACAGAGTAAGATAGATATATTTGAGTAAAGAAAAGATAGGTACGTATATCTCCTACATGAGAAGCTAGAAATTCCTAAAATGAATACTCTAAATTGGAAAAATCGAATTATGACAATATTTTTGGATAAGTATTATTGTTCTTGCTTAGTATCATGAAGTGACAAAATGGAGACTTTGTAGTTGTTTTACTTATAAGTTATTATATAATTTACTAAACAAAATTAGGTAGGCTTAACATGCCTGAGATAATATGGAGCAACAAACCTCTATGATAGCTTTCTAATACATAGAGTAACCAATTGATATGTAAAACACTCTCAGAGAGTAGTTATAAAAATCGGTTGCATAAGTATCCTATAACCACTTTTTATGTGCAAAGTCTTCTCAAAATAATTCTAAGCATTCAATTTGGCTAAGTGTTTAAAGAATGGAGTTACTAATGGAAAATGAGATAATATGGAATAGAGGAAATAATTATTGATAAAACAAAAAAGTATCGAATTAATTAAAAAGGGAATAACCTTACATTCTTGTCTAAGAGACATATTGAAGAAAACTATAGAACAAAAGAAATTGCAGAAGACTAAAAATTACATAGATAGAGTAGTAAATTCAGTTAACTACTTCAATCATATTTTAGCCATGTACAAATTGTTTGTTTAGAAACCCAATTTACATACAAAAGTGTGCAGAGTATTTTATGGTTCAAATATCTCCAAAACAAGTTGATTAGGAAAACTCTAGATCTATAAAGTGAACAAATTGTCCAAAAGATATTGTATCAAGTTAAGACAATCGAAATATTCAGCTAGTATCATAACTCAGGTCTAAGTATGAAAAAAATTGATTAAGGAAAGGAAATAACATAGTATTTGTGGCCATCACGGTGTCGACATCATCTTCCATATTAGCTAAATACTTGTGGAAAGAAGGTTATGTTTGATAGGTCCTTACCTGGATAAGTTAATGTAGAAAATATGTTGATAAAAACCCTCAGTTGAGATCTAAAAAATATAACTTGTAATAGAACATTCAAGGAAATTTCTGTTAGAACTCTTATCAAGCTACTTAAACCATAAAATAAATTTTGGAACCAGGATACCGAGCAGTGAAATTTACCTTTACAGTTTTCATGAAGTTGTTGTCTAAATTACCTATTGTAAGCATATAAATAAATTAGAAAAAGAGTAAATTTATATGTATATTCAGAGACATAACTTTATATCAAAAAAGAGGATGGTTACAGTCATGAGACCCTTTTCATTGGAACAAGTTGATAAAAACTCAAATTAAAACTAAGTGCTTCAAAAGAACATAGAGTAATAAAATGGAAAAGTTGGTGTGATACCTAGTAGTAATAAATTGCATCTCTAGTAAACTACTTGACTGAAGAGAAAAGGCATTTTTTCATCAAAAGTCATCCTTGTTCATAAACCTGTGAAAAAAATCAACATTAATCCCTGTTAATGAATTCAAATGAAAAACTTTGAAATAAATTCAAACGAGGAAGTCATTGTGTTATCCTTAATAATAAAACCCTATTCATAGTTCAAAATATGAATGTAATCAATTACCTTATTTACGAGAGAAAAAGGGACCAAACGGGTGAAATAATTTCCCAAGGGTCAGATTTCAATTCCTTGGGAGGGTTACACTCTTAGTCTCTAAGCCATCGAAACCCTGAACTAGTTGTTAGTTTCAGAAAGAAGATTTGAAAGAACATGTCAAAAAGAGGAATGTTCAAGGATATCCCGATCGGGGTGTACATCTGTCAGGAGGGATATCTTAATCGTGGATAGCTAGCGTGTGCTCGTCCTTCTTGTAATCAAGGTTCATAATGGTGCATCGTCATTTCAGCTTAAGGCGATGTGTGAGCGATCGGCCTTTAATGATTTTGAGATATGCTTCTTGTCTGTCCTTAATCTTTGAAGGAATATTTATGTTATGGTAAGTGGTTGCCTCGCTCCCTTCATTTGATTTCATGCATTACTTCTTGCATGCAAGCACTTGGGGGTAGCGGAGGCAGGGGCCATTCAATCCGTCAGCCGGTCAACTTTGTGGGGGTATGTATGTGTCTTTCTACTCGCACTCATGGTTACATTTACTCGCACTCTTTGTTGCAGTTGCCACGGTTTTGTTTTGGTTGATGTATACTATAGTTGTTTCGATTCTTTTACTAGTCATCAGCTTTGTTACTCCCCTGTTGAAGCCTGTTAAACCTTGCTTCCGAGACCCCTGTAATTTGTTAACTAGCCCATTTCTTTATGATGTAATTCTAGTTAGTTCATGGACAAGATTACTGCCAGCCTTTTCAAGCACCTTGTAGTTGGTCGGGTTGAAATCTGATGGTTGGTTGTGGGGCTCACGGTGTCAGGGGGTAGGCTTAGTTCCTGCTTACAGTGGAAGCTGCTGAGTTAGCGTTTGTAGGTGGTGCCTTCTTCATGATCAACGAGACAATTTGCGAAGGTTTTGCTTCAGGTTATTTCTGTCTTTTATCCGTTGGGGTTTTAGTTTCGCTAGTCTGTTGTTGTCTAGTGAATGGATTTGGTTTGTTTTTGATATCTCTCGCCCCATAGGGATACCGTGCATGGACTCAGTGTTAATTATTTATAGCTGGTACACAGTGATGTTTCATATGTTTCATGCTTCTTTTAAGTGCTCTGTCACTACCCCCGTTCCTGCTTATTTCGTGTGCTTGGACACTTTCTTTAGCATGCACTCAGTTCTATTAGATTTCCTCTGGCCCATCTTAGATCAGGGTTATTGTTTTCGAAACTAGGTTCTGTGGTACGCGGTCCTCTGTTCTTCGGGTAGACATACCATCTCTGTTCAATGTTTTCGGAATTGGGTTCTGTGGTTAGTTTTCCTATGTTCGTTGGGCAGACAGACCGTCTCTATTCATTGGGTGGCCACCGGTAATTTATATGCTATTACTCATTCCCTCATCATTTTATCCTGCATGTTTTTGTCGCTGAATAGGCTTCTATCCACCATGGGGAAGCGTCGTTCTTGTTCTCAGTCTGCTAAAGGCAAACAGCAGGCCCAATCTGAGCCTGCTTCTAAGAAGCGCGGTCGAAAATCTAATCAAGAGATCCTTGAGACCCTTGCTGCAAACTATGTTATAGGTAATTCATCCACTGTTTGCCAGGAAATCCATGGTTGGGAACGGGACATTCAGACTGACCCTGAAGATAATGAAGTGGAAGCTGAGATCCTAGACTTCATAACTGACCCTGGCAATACCCGGGATCGTCTCACTTTATTCCAGCAGACTATCCATATGTACTGGATAGTCAAGTGCCTTCTAGCCAAGGCTATACAGAGTTTCCCTCCTGTCCAAGCTAAGACTGAATCAACAAAGATTGAACCTCGCCTTTTGGACCTGCTTCAGGACATGCAGAACCATCTGCAACATATCAAGATCACTCAGTATCAGGCAATTGATCGCATTGGCAGATTGGATGATCAGGTATGCCGTATGGAGAAGCAACTTCAGCAGCTACAACAAGTTGATATTCCTGGGTGCACTGTGAAAGACCCAACTCCAGTTTACTCATGTGATGGCTAGTTGATTTCTTTTTATCTTTCTTTTTGATGCAATTATCGGTTTTGTATGAACTTCTTTTATTTCATCAGTGTGTTGATATTTCTGTAATAGGATAGATATCTCATGCGGCTTATAGACGGATGAAGCAATTTCAATTTTGGTTTGCTTTTCATGCTTTAAGGTGGCCAACAGACCTGGTTTCCTACGAGCAGGTTGAGGCCACAGAATTGATTTTATATTTTTGTAACCTGCCTTACAATTATAAATAGAAAATAGCGAGGTCCTACCAAATTTACAAAAAAAAAAATGTTCAAAATGTTTCCATAAGACCTTTTCCGGAAACCCAAGAGATTTAAAACCCCCAAATAAAATGTAATTGTAAGTATAATAATTTCAAAATACTCAAGAGACACCTGCAAACCCTTAATAAACAAAGGGTCAACAATCTTCTTACGAATTGATCATGTGAAAAAACCCAAAAAAGAGATTGTTAGATACAAATCGTAATGAAAGTTAAAATTTTAACAACAATAAAACCTTCTTACCATAAATTATAACGATTTGTGAATTGATAGATAGTAGGGTATTTTCATTATAACCAAGGACCTACAATACAAGCAGAAGATGAGCTAGCAAGAACATGAGCTAGCAGGTTGTAATGAATGGCTAATTGAAAGTGTAAATCCGCAAAGCAATCATTTGTCAAAATCTCTTCGCATATGCATGATCTCTAAATAAAAATATATATATATATATATGTCGAACCTGTAAAAACCCTTGACAGCATAAATTTATCAATTGAACTGAGAACATCATTTCTCTGTCGTTGCTTCCCGAAGTGTTATTGCATGGTGGAAGGAAGCCCTACTCTCCGTCGAAAACAAAATCCGGGAAGTTGAAGTTCTAACACTAACCCATCGCTGAGAATCTTTTTTTCTGCAGAGAGAAGGCATAATGTCAAATGAACAGTTCTAAAGGTAGTTAATCAAGCAAGTGTGTGTGCGTTTTTTTAACCAGACAGAGAGCAGCTTAAAAGAGAGAAGTGCACTGCGTTTTGTAGCGGTCATCAGAATTTTTTTTGTAATCCCTTAGAAAAGGAAGAACTTCAGTTTGTAACAGAGTGTTTTATCTTAATGGAATAGAAGTGTCCAGCAATTTTTTTTAAATTGATTTTTCTAGATTAGAAAGAGGATTTTTATTTTCTCTGTATGTGTTTGGAATCATTCAGAAATTCCAACACAAAGTACAAATAAGACATATTTCAATATATTCTCCTAAAAACAATTGCTAATATTCTTGACATTATAAATTTCCTCTGTATGTGTTTGGAATCATTCAGAAATTCCAACACGAAGTACAAATAAGACATATTTCAATATATTCTCCTAAAAACAATTGCTAATATTCTTGACATTATCTTCATTCTCACAACCAAAAGGTGTTTTTTTCAAAATTGAAATCCCCGTTCTAACCATTCAATTACAAGCCCTGAGATCTCATTTCTAAAGATCGAGTCACGATCAGCCATTTCTTCAAACAGGAAGGTGAAGAAACTGGTCGCAGCATGTGAGAGAGAGTCTGAGCGAAAATTTTCGTGAATTCACAATTCATGTATTGTAAAACTTAGCTGAAAGATAGTTCAAATGTTACACTTCGATGCTTCATAAGGTGAGGAAGTCTTTCTTGAAAAAAGAGGAGACTATAGTAGTCTTTTATTATATTTTTGGTTATCAGATGATGCTGAATATATATAGTGAAAAAACGATGATGTTGTACTTTTTCTTTTCTTTTTTAATAAAAATACTTCCGTTTTTTCTACTGGAGAAAAAAGAAAATCGTAGATGATGGCCAAATCCCAGTCCCAGTAAATTGATCGATAAAACATGTATCTACTAATTTCAAGGCCATTACTCTAGAATTTAGCTGGTTGCATGCACAGGAACTTTACCGATTTCATTGATCTTCTTTACAAATCTAGAGGAAGAGACTTTGCCACAGGTTGCTGCTGCTCACGCACGTCGGTCTCTTGAAACATGAGGTTTGATAATGCTCTCGGCTCACGCTGTGACGCAAAGCATTTCAAATCTGAGAGCCGTGGAATTGAAGCACAGGACCTCCCCTCCTCAACAAAATCCCGAAAATTCTGCAGATTATCAGAGGCCAGAACTCTTGAATCTGGAAAGGCCACCGTAGGTTCGAATTTTCACCACGAATCAATCATATCATAATCCGGCGATGTTGACCAAATTATGCATAGATGCATGTGATAAAACTGAAAAAAAAATAGTTCACATTTGTATACAAACTAACACTATAATGCAGCAAAAAATTACATTTTCTCAGCTAAAAATCACATTCTTTCTCAATCCCAGTATGAGCCTGAAGCTCTGATACCATGATAGAAATTACTGAAAATCACACAATTACAGAAACACAATCATATTATGCACAAATGGTGTATGTGCACACACACTCACACACCGATTTACATTCAGATTACTCTATTAAATAGAGTATCTGAGATCCAACTTATTCCTAAATTAGACAGAGAGAGGTTGAGAGAATTTCTCAACCATCAAACCAACTTCTGAAATATGGAAGACCAACAGTGCTCCAACAATAAAGAATTATTGTGTTTATGTTCAAAAGAAATTTCGATTAAAATTTTAATATTTTAATTTTATTATTATTTAATTAAACAACAAATTATTTATTAAAATTATAGTTTTAAATTTATTAAAAAATATTAATATAAAAATAAATTTAACAATTTTAAATATACATGTTTTTATTATAATTTGTTTTCTTCATGTCTACCAAGATATAAATCTAAAATGATTTTCTTAAATTTTAATAAAAAATATCTCTCATTATTATATATATATATATATATATATATATATATATATGATAATTTTTATAACTATTTTATTATCACGTAATTATATATTTTAGGTTTATCATGTCTATTATACAATTTGAGTGGGCCTAATGGTTAAGAGCATGTGTTTCTTTCTAAGAGATAACAGGTTCAAAACCAAAAGGGGTAAAGTATGTATGCTTTCATAGACTTGGCAGTGAAAATTGTTGCAACAAGGGGTCTCATACACCTTGGTGTCTATTTAAAAACTGGAGTTTAAATTGTTTAATCTGCATAATTCGAACGCCCAAGGGTTTTTCAGATTGAATTCATTTACGTATTCAAAAATGTATTTTAAATTTTATTGTCAGATTTTAGTGAATTCCGTGAAAAAGGGCTATTTAGTCTATAAGTTAGACTACAACAATTAATAATTTTAAAATAATTATATTTGTTTTTTTTTTTTTCAATTTGTTTGTTTGTTTTCCTTTTAAATATAATATTGAATATTGTTAAATTTTTTGTACATAGAGTGTAAAGTAGAAAGTGATGGGGTGTTCCATTAAGGCACTCCATGATGTAAAAATATTTGAGCAAAAATATATCCATGCTATAGGTTGATGTGGCCAATGCTAGTTCAATCGCCAATGCCTCTCGATTGTGGCTACTCAAGCTGCAAGCTAGGTGTGTCAATCGTCGAGACTCACATAACCTAACAAAAGAACAAACAAAATATTGTTATATATTTTTACTATGTTTCAAATTATATTTATAAATTTTATTAAAATAACAATTTATATTATTTTTTTATTTAAAAGCTTATAGATGCAATTCAATTGGTAATGGTTGTGTTATAAAATATTATATAAATTATGAGATTTACATTCAAATACCCAAATATAAATCCAACCAAAAAGAAAAAATAAAATAAAATAAAATAAAATTTTAAATTTTAAAAAATTAATGAATTGAGAAAATAATTAATCATTATTTATAAAAAATTAAAATAATAAAATAAAATAAACTTTTAAAAAGACAATTTATTATTATCTTTTTATAATTATTCACTTTTAACTACTACTTATAATGTTTTATTTTATGTAGTTTAGGAATATTACATCTAAACAAATGTTGTGCACTTTATAACTTACCCTAATTTAATTATATTTATAACTTACCCTGATGTAATTATATTTAACTTACCATGATGTAATTATAACTTTTATGATCATATAATTTGCTATTGTTAAATTTTTTAAACACATACTTTTGTAGTTTGGTGATCTCGGGTCTCTACGAACCTCTCTTTTCATTTCTGCAACGTTTTAAACACATTACTTCTATGTTTTGTTTTAAACACATTTCCTCTACGGTTTGTACAATTTTTAAACACATAATTTTGTGGTTCGACGGTCGCAAGTCTCTGCGGTCTTAGGTCTCTACGAACCTCTCTTTTAATTTCTGCAACATTTTAAACACAAACTCCCAGTTCGGTCTTTCGTAGGCATTGGAAGCGTTCCCTCCATCGATCACCCTCGATATATTGCCGAAGGTTGTGTTTCTGCAGAGGTCCTTTCATTGTTCATGAAGGTCGAACGATCAATCGAGCAACTGGATTAATTTTTGTTGAAGAAGCATAGATGGAAAAGGTTCCTGTACCATACGAAGCACATGATTTCATTTAGGTAGTGCCTTGAACCATTAGCGTTCAACAAGACGGTCCATGTTCGATTGGCATACAGAGAAATGGAGAATACACAGGATGAAAAAATGAACCAATAGCAAGTGTTATCCTTGATCATAGGTATATATGTTCCACTTACTCTCCTCTTTCTAAGTTTTTACTTCTCATATTTCTAAATACCCCTCTAGAAAAGGGAAAGCGATACCAAGTAAAATTACCCTAGAGAGTGTTTATTAATACATTGAATCTTTAGAAAGATGAAGAGAAGAAATATAAAACCATTTTAAACTAGAATTAATTACAATGCTTGACAACAACCACAAATCGTTAGAAAATAAAATAATCTCCTTTCAGTGAACTCCATGATGTAAAAGGTCCTATGTTAGTTGGATCTACGAGTGATATTGATCTTATTCTTTTAGTAGAAACTTGGGAACATGATGAATCTAGAAAATGTGTATATATGGTTTGTGTTTATGGCGCATATGTAGTTGTAAAATAAGTTAATTCATTCAATGTTGATAATCTAACTGGGATTCGGGTGAAATACCTTTGCATTTTACAGCAAGGTATTAAACATAGCCATCGGCTCAACCATATGTCAACTGGGATCTAACAACCATACCATATAACATGGTCAAAACCCATTGGACCGGTGGTCTCATATGGTTGAACCATTAAACGTATATGCCAACTCCCTCCTACCAATATATCATATGGTTTAAATGATATGGTTCGACGCATTGCAATAATATATATTTGGCATATCATTTAACATAACTTCTAACCATATTTGACAGTGGAAACACATTGTAAATCATGGCATATTGCAACTTGTGACATGCAATATTGTTTCAACAAATACCAACTCTGTGCCAATCAAATTCGTGTTATATGTGGTATGCTAACTTCGCGCCACACAATTCCACGCCAATTGTTGACATATAATATAACACATACTTAATGGAAAATACTATGTGGCACATAGCACACCGGAGGATATGGCATATACGTTTAACCAATGTTAAAAAGTATATCGTATGGTTTGAACTGCATGTTAAAACAAATTGTGGCATTAGTTGTAACCACTTTGGCGGATATGTGATGTTGATTTATGCCATGCTAACTTTGGTGCCCTATCTCGTAGCGTGATAAATGAAAAACTCCACACACCAATCCATATTTACCATATGGTTGCACAAACTTAACTCTACTGATGTATCGAACCCTCGTGGAAGAACATTATAAAAAAAAATTAAACATAGCATTAATTCAACCTCTGCCATATCTCTTTGACTATGTTTTGAGTTGGGAAAGGAGACTCAACTATGTTTGAAAGCGTCGATGAACATATCCTTTGGGATTGTTGGAGCTTCCAAGTGTGGTAGGCTCCACCAACCCTTACCCCACAATGCAATATACAACATTTAAATACAAAATATGTGCCTATTTATATTAAATACAATTCAATGGCATGTTGGTAAAGTTTTGTGTTGATGTAACAGAGGTCGCGGGTTCGACCCTCGACCCTGCCAATTCGACCTCTGACCTGTTGACTTTGACTGCCACTTGTGTTGAATGTGACCACCACGTATCCCACTATGGAGGTGTCACCTGGCCTATAAGGCCCATTTTTTTTTTTAACCCATTTTCCATAAAGTTCATAGTGTGTTTTCTCCTTCATCCAGAGGCCATTTTCAAAAATGAAAATTCTCTTGGAATTAGCGTGACGAGCTCTTTGAATTGGAATTGATTTTATTTGTATCTGAGACTGAAAAATTTTGAGCATGTCGGGAACTTGTTGCTATCCATGACCATCCTGGTCGTAAAAATTACAGAAAAAATATGACTAGACATAGCTTATGACCATCTTGGTCTCAAAAATTACATAGCCAGTATGACTAAACTCAATCAATATCCATTTGGATCATATCCCCCAACTAAAAGACTTTTGGTCCACCAAAATTTTTTTACAATAAGGAATTTTATTACATCAATCATCGGTACATAAACTATCTAAACCTTTTTCCTTTTTTTTAGAGTGTAAGCTTTTGTGATCCATATCTAATTTAATCAGAAATCTTCCGGAAAATCACATAATCATTTGAGAAATGACACGTTTCGAACTACTTAGTGTAGTTCATCATCGGGAGAATGGTGGTTGTGCTGATCTACATCCATCAATAAATATAATTCAGAAATGCAACGATTGGGTCAAAAGTTCAAATATAAATTATTGAAATTGAATGTTGATAAATTAAAATATTATATTCAATATAGTTAAATAGAATAAATAAATAACTAATTAAATAAATAAGATTTAAAAATAAAAATAAAATTATATGCATCATGGATTAATTTACATATTATAATTTTTTTACTAACCTTAGTTAAATTAAAAATTTATTTTTTTCCAACTTAACTGACTAAATCTTATAATAATCTCTTTATATTCTATTACATTGATTTCTTATTTATATATTATTATATTTTCTGAGTGTGCTTGTTTGTTAAATTTTATTCTTTTTATTCTTCTTCTTTGTTATGATTTTTCTAATTTTAGTATATACATATTATTTTATTTTATTTTTTATTTTTTATTTATTTAATTAGTTATTTATTCATTTATTTATTCTATTTATCTATATTGACTATAATATTTTAATTTATCAATGTTCAAATTCATTAATTTAAATTTTAATTTTTGACCTGACCATATCATTTCTGAATTATATTTATTGATGAATGTAGATCAGCACAACCACCATTATCTAAACCTTATTAAAAATTCTATTAGACTTACCAATGTGATGACAAATCACAGACACACAATTAAACATAAGGCATGAAATCTGCCCAATTTTAAGCAAGCAATTTATCTGAAGACTTACATTCTTCCTTGCCAAGTTTCTTTGCTTCACCTTATCCTGATTGTGATGTTGTCAATTCACATGGTATCATTGAACATGTTATCTTTGAATGTCATTTCAGTTTACATTGTGAACAAAATATTTCTCCTAAATCTGCAATGGTCGCGCTTTTGCTCGATTTCTCTCATCTTTGTTTTAATGGTGTCGAGTCCTTCCCTCACTGTATCAAAGTATTTCTTAGACTTTTCTTTACCTACAGTGTTGCTTCATCCTTCCGTGGACTACTCCTTTTAGCATGCACCTTCTTGTTGTAAACCTTCTACTTCCAGCATTTAGCTACACAATGGTTGTTACTTCCACAAAAAGTACATGGATATATCCTTTTAACAATCTTCATAATAAAATTTTGATTGAAATATTCACTTTCTGAATCACTACTAGAATGACTTGTTTACTTACCTTTACGATCTTGTAGCTTTTTCGGAATTTTCTCAAGATGTAATGACCAACATCGATCTGCTATGTGGCCTTTCTTTCCACAATAGTCACGTGTTGATTGGTCAAATCCCAATCCTTCGTATTGGGGTATTTTCTGAATTGATATTGGTTGGAGTCTACCTTGGCCATGCTTTCCAAGGCCTTTACCTTATTGATATCCAATTTTTTTCATCAACTTCATACCAATTCCTTTGGTATTTTTTTTCGAAATTTCCAATCTCATGATCTCTTGAAGCCTCTTCCTTCTCTGTCTCCAAATCATTTTCATGAGATGATGGTACATACGAAATTTCCTCAGAAGGTGAGGAAAAAGTACCAATTGCGTCTTCCATTGATTATGCTTTTGAAGTATCAAATGGAGATGAATTGTCTTCATCCAACTAATGAAGTGGATATACTTCATTGCCTCCAACAATGGACGGACTTTGATCTGAGAGACTTTCCTTCTTTTTATATCCCTACATGGCTTTTATCTTCACTTGTAGTCTTTGTTTCTCTTCCTCCAAAGCTTGTACCATAATTCGCAATGTAGCGTTCTCTTGTCGATATTGCTAATTGAATTCTTCCCATTCTTGCAACCGAATCTACTTCATGCTTCTACCCATCCTTGCAATCTGGTCAGAACCTTCTCTAATACCAAAAATGATCTGAAAATGGAAGATCGTCCTCTAACACTTTTCAAGCTTCAAAATGGGTCTTCAAAACAACCTTCTTGTTTGGTGTTCCTTCATGCATCAATTATTTCTCATGTGAAAGTTAATTATAATAAACATAACACATATATTTCATGTAGACATCAAGAAGAGAAAACAAAAATTTTGATGACGGATTTCACCCCTCATGGGCTACGTCTCCAAGCCCTGCTCAAAATGCTAGGCCGCTCATATTTCAGTGTTAAAAATGAGGTACATAAATATTTTGATTACAATGTGGCTATTTCCCCTTCAAGGAAATGTTCTTTTGCAGAGAACTCTCACAAAACAACATGACATCTTGCAATCACTGTGTCAACTTCAGCAGTACAAGGACCCTAGACCTCAACTAAAAATGAGCATACATACAACAATAAGGACATAATTCAGACTTCTCTCAACTTGACATAGAGAGAAAAATGTCCATGAACTGAATTATGCAAGTATCGGATACCACAAATCACAAACAGACTCTGCCAGTGTGTCTGAAGCGCATCAAAACCCTTGTTTTGGTTCTTAAAACACTCAATTTGGCTTATGTATGACTTCGAAATGTCCAATACAAATTATCCTCTCACCTCACCGCTTCTTCTTCAGATTGCGCAATGGGACAACTCCCACTTTCCTCCATTTGGTGCATTGGAAATACATTTTATAATGTTTTTAAACTCAATTTAGAGTTTGGTGTAACAATATTTCTATCTATTGACGGTTTGAAATGTATCAACCATAGTAGGGGATCTCCTCGGTGCATAATCCCAATTAGACTCTACATCGTTTGGTTTGAGGATCCCATTGGGTATGTAGGCTCGGTTATTGTTAATTGGTGGAGATGGTTTTCAGACAGGGAGGGGACTCACTGAGAGGAGAATGCATGGATTTTGAACAGACACAAGTCATTGATTGAAAAACCACCTATGAAACATGACACCATGAATAGCAAAGCAGATTTCAAAGCATGAAACTCGCAAAAAGCATTGTTAGCAAAACTTTTACCAATATCATACATATAACAATGTTACTTAACAAATGGGAACATAGTTAGCGACGGCTAAGTAGTTTACTTATAACCTATGCAAATTCCAATTATGATTTAAATAAAATATCAAAAAATCAATTCATTTACATATCTTTCATTTTAGAGCATCATATACCATCCACATGTTGCAAGAAAACTCATAACACAAGAGAATACATGAGTGGAAAGGTGCACCAATACTCGAAGAAGCATTCATTTAGTGGAAGAGATAATATTCACAACACAATCACACAAGATACTTCTGTTGGATTCAATATGAGATCCAATAGCACTTCTTGTATTGCACAAAACACAAACATTCAATAAGCACAATATATATCTCTCCAAAGTCCCAAAACCAAAATATTTCCTTTACAATATCACTTGCGCATGTACATATAGGTCGAGATGACCCTTGAGTTTCCCATGGCCCTTGGCCTTCCCTTGACTCTTGGGTTGACTTGCAACCAAGGTTTCTTGTGACCTAGGGACTATTGTTACCCATGGACAATTGCGATCTACGATTGATTGCAACCTACAGTTGATTGCGACCTATCGAATCCATCATGTTTCTCTTGAGATTTGGTTCAGTTTCCCCTAAGCTATTGTGCAACTAAAATGAGATTGTCTATTACATGCATCAAACTTATGCTAATGATCTTTGTTAGCCCCCTAATTTTTTCTCTTTTTTCCATTTTCCCCTTCCTAAATCATAACCATTTACTGTTGTTTTGCATCTTTTATGCCCCCTCATATTGCACCAGTCCAAGCACGATGACATATTTCATATAAAATTTATTTTTCATATTTTTAATTCAATTTAGCATTTATTAATTATTTATTACATGATTTATTACTTTTAATCACTCTTCGTAACTTATCGATATCTCCAATTTTTATTTAGTAGTTAAAGTACTTACTATGACCACTGATCCTAGTGCAGGATCGGATCTTGCACCGTTGTCAGTACAACAAAACCTTGCAGCAGATCTAAACCTCCTCGATCACTGCCTCATTTCGAGCAGATTTTGGCCACGACAGCAAAGATCGACTCAAAGAAAATTGAGGCCAAATATGTGAAAGATGAAATCTGGAGATTGGCTACGGCTAGTTTGCTAACCATCTAATCTTGAAGGCCAAAAAGCTAAATCCTGCATTTGGTTATGTAATCGGTTAAATGATCTATTTTGGCCTTTGGCCAAAGATCTGTATAATGTAGAATGTAAATAGGACTAAGGGGGGAAATTTTGAGAGTAAAAGGAATAGAGACATAGCCAGAGAGGCGGTAGCAGGTTGCTGTATTTTCTTATCGCCCGAATCTAGGTTGGACGATGTATTAATGTATGTACTTGCCTCAGTGAATTAATAAAAGGGAGCTTCGCCTCATGCTTCACAAAATCGTGTTTCCACAATTGATCTGATGAATTGATTAAAGTACTGAGAAACGTTATTATTTAAAAGGGAAATGCGCTGGTTGGCTAGGGCCCAGCCAACCCAACATGTTTACCCTATTTCTTGTTTTCCTGTAATTTGTGTTTACATTGTCAAGTGTGATTTAATTTTAAACACATGCATTCCTATCTGAGTGAAAGTGGATCCGTTGTGTGAAGTAGATAAATTTCCTTTCCTGCACTTTATTTTAGATTGGTTTTCCTCCGCCTGGTCCAAGCAGGAGAAATAACCCTGCACTAGTGCACATCGGTGTGAAATTTCCTTTTCTACAATTCTGTTTGATTGGTTTTCCTGGCCTGGTCCAACCAAGAGAAATGAACCTGCACCAGTGCATGTTGGTGTGATGCAGCAAACTTTCTTAGTCTACTTCCCGCAATATTCCTTCTTTCATTAAATGCTTGTGACAGGATAAATGTATATTGATTGTTTCCTTATTCTTGCACTTTGTTAAGATCAGAAACATTCACTTTTTTTACGTGTGAAATTCGATTTAACAGTATAATAACACTTGCAATAATTAAGCACTCATTTTAAGAACTAAATGTTAAGTGCAGGAAGCTCTGATCCAATGCAAGAACTAGTTTCTTGCCACGAGATCTAGGTGCTTTGAACCTAGAAAAGTTCAATCCCTTGCATGAAGTAAAAAAACCTTAGTAAAGACACAATTTCTACATTCTGCATAAATCTTTGTTCCTGCACTAGTGCAAGCATACTGCGATAGTGTAGGACGGATTAGTGCAAGAAGGAAATCTTTACAGGAGCAGGTTTAAGGGCCCATCTAATGAGACTGCTAAGTGTCTCTGCTAAAGAAAAACATACACTCAGTAGTTAAACAATAATTAGCTAGAGTGATTGCCCCTTTTTATCTTTAATTCCCTCTTGCAAATGCATTCTTTCTTGTTCGAGTCTTAGATTATTTTGATGGTTCAAGTTTCCTTTTTTTAATTTGATTCTGTAATCTTTCCTTTAAAGAAAGTAGGGATTTAAATTAAGAAGATCTATACCATCTCTAGCATTGCCTGTGCTTTGTCTCTAATTTTATGGATCCCTCGGGTTGAAAAATTAAGTGTTGAGGAGTTTTCTTAAGTGTAATTCCTGCATCCAACATTTTGGCGTCGTTGCTTGGGAGGCGATTTGATTTGGTAAGAACTTCCTGATTATACAATAGAGGAAAATTTTCCTTTATTTTTGCAGTATTTTTTGGAAAATATTCTTTGAAGGAATTTTATTGGTGTTAATTTATTTCTGAAGCATTTTTTAGAAGTTGTTTGCTATTTTTCTTTCTTTTTTTCTTTTGAAATGAATGCCTAGAAAAGGTAAGGGTTCGAAGCCCACTAAGGGATGAAATAATTCTAAAAACAATTCTCATATTGGGTCTCCTTCTATAAGCAGGAAGCCCAATCCAATTCAAACCCATCACGCAGGAAAAATCCACCTGGATTCTGGTGACAACAGCTCAGGTGTGGATCAGCCTGTTGAGAGAAGTACAAGTAAAAGGGAAACAATGGTGGGCCAAGAAGATCATTTGGAAGGGACTGGTGACAACCAGGTAAGTGAAGAACAATCCACTTTTGTGTTTCCAATTGTGGATCCTGATACTGTGACACAAATGAAGAATATTCCACCAACAGTTCTCCCTCATTTCCATGGTAAAGTTCATGAAGATCTTGACTCTTTTCTATTTGAGTTTGATATTCTGTGTAGAAGTTATGATTATTCAACTGATGCTCAGAAGTTAATATTATTTCCTGTTACTCTCAAGGACTTAGCTCTGCGCTGGTTTATGGGGTTAGGAGGAAACACTATAACCTCTTGGGATCAGCTGAAGAGAGTGTTTTTCTCTAAATATCAAGAATATTGCAAAACTCGGGACATGCAGGATGAAATTTTTACAATCATACAGGACGATGATGAAACTCTTGAAGATTACCTAGAAAGGTTTTTGTATATTTTACAAAGGTCGAAACTTAAGTTTGATCCCAGTACTATTAGAAAATTTTTCTTAAGAGGACTTAGTGATATTGCTAGAAATAATTTGAATCTATTAGGACAAGGTGATATTTCTCAGCAAAATTTTGAAAAAATTTGTGAATTATGCAGGAAATTTTCAATAAATTAGTATAGATCTGGTAGAGGAACTCGAAATAGAAATAGAAAAATTGAATCTACTGATGCTATGAATATTGGACTAGAAAATAAAATGGAAAACATGAAAATTGATATAATGAATAATGTTACCAAACAGTTAGATTCTTTAAAATTTCAACAAAAACTCATGAAGGAACAAGATTCATTATGTATTTTCTATCCTAAATGTAGAGACAAGCATCCTCCTAAAGAGTGTCCTCTTAATTTGAAAGAAACTAATAAGTGTGCTATTTGTGCAGAAGACCATGTCACAGAAAAATGTCCCTCTATACCAGGACTCAAAGTTGTATTTACAGGGGGATAACCTGAAGCTGAATACTTGTATGCTATGGGAGTAAGAAGGAATTAGCCTCAGGTAGGTACAGGTATGGCTCAAGAATTTTCTCCACACTATCTCGGTTATAATTCACATGCATATTCTTATCCTAACACTAATCATCAGTGGCAGTATGGGAATCAATATCAGCATGGGAAACCTTCTCAACCATGGAAACAAGGTTGGAGAGGGCCAACTCATTCTCCATATTCCTACCAGCCACCTATGCATTCATATCCATCTATGCATACACCTTATTCAATGCCTCAACTTCTGAGTCAGTCTACTCCAATGTTTCCTTTACCTCCACCCTTTCGACCTCCTCAATTGCCTGCTCAACCTATGCCCAATCTTAACAATAATAAATTAGTGCAAATGATCTATGTAACAAACCCACCTTTACCATTCGAGTACCAGTCTATTCCAGTTGGGGTTCATGATATTCAATTAAGATTAGGAAGGACTGTAACATCAGAAAATCAGAAGCAACCTATTATAGTGATTGTTGAAGAGAAATGGGAAGCGGAAACTCTTAACCATTCTCCAAAAGTTGTCACTAAGAAGCCCTTACCCTCTGAATCCTTTCCATCTTCTTCCAACCAGCCTCCCTTCCCAGAGAGGCTAGCAATGGAAATAAGTGAGCCTATTTCTGAGACTAGTTTGGCATCCGAGATTTGGAATATTTTCATTAAGATACCTTTGATTCAAGCCATTAAAGAGATCCCCATTTGTATTAATATTATTAAGGAACTCTGTCTCAAGAAACCTGGGAGGAAGAGAGTGGAACCCCAAACCATTCAATTTGTTGGTAGGGCAGTAGAGTTGATGATGGGATGTGTGTCTATGGAAAAATATATTGATCCTGGAAACCCTGTTGTCTCAGTTCAAATTGGTAATGTCCTGGTCTCTAATGTTCTTATAGACCTGGGGGTAGCCATTAATGTCATGACTAAGAAAACCATGGATCAACTTCAGTTATCTCATCTTCGCCTTATTCCCAATGTGCTTGAATTAGCAGATAGATCTAAAATTAAGCTAGAAGGAGTATTGGATGATGTGATCATCTAATTAGATTCTTGGGAATATCCTGTTGATTTCATTGTTCTTTAGCTAAATAACCCAGTAGGAGGACACCCCTTGATCTTGGGTCAACCATGGCTTGCTACGGCCGATGCATATATTGGATGTCGTTCCGGTGATATGTATATTTCGCATAGAGATTCTAGGAAGAAAGTTACCTTATACCCCCCCTGCCAGATCCATTCAGGACCTTTGAGATACTTTATGGTTGGATCAAAGCAGTGATCAGGAGACTTAGCCCATTTCCTTTATCCATCATTATACTGGGTCTTCACAAGAAGATGAGATTCAAGATTTCCTGAATAATCTAGACACTATGCCTAATTTTGAGCCATTGAGCCAGATTTTTAGCCTAGAATTTCAAGATAATCATGGTTCTCATTCCTCTGTACCACTGCATTTGACCACTCCCTTGAGTACTCCTGAGCCTGATACTACTCTTGTTGAGATTAGCCCTGGTAAATCCTTGCATATTGGTTCATATTTGGACTCATCTCAGTAGGAGCAGCTTGTGAATTTGTTGCAAAACCATCTTAGTGCCTTTGCTTGGGGCCATGAAAATATGAATGGTATCCCTCCTGAAAATTGTACACATCATATCTATATTCAGGAAGGAACCTGACCTATCCGACAACCCCAAAGGTGAATGAATCTAGATATAAGAGATATTGTGAAGGAAGAAGTATAGAAACTCTTGGATGTCGGTTTTATCTATCCTATTTCCAACAGTCAGTGGGTCTCTCCATTAGTGCTAGTACCTAAGAAATATGGAAGATGGCATATTTTTACTGATTATAAAGAATTAAACAAAGCCACTCTCAAATATTACTTCCCTCTTCCTTTCATTGACCAGGTGCTTGATACCCTTGCAGGAAAGAAATATTTTTCCCTTTTGGATGGCTTCAGTGGCTATAACTAGATACAGATTGCACGCGAAGATCAGGATAAGACTACTTTTACATGTCCATGGGGTACATTTGCTTATAAAGTGCTTCCCTTTGGTTTATGTAATGCCCCGGCTACCTTTCAAAGGGTCGTCTTGGCCATTTTTGCTGATTTAGAATTTGTAGAAACCTATATGGATGAACTTTCTGTGTTTGGTGATTCTTTTCAGGAAGCTCTCAAAAATCTAGAGAAAGTACTTCTTCATTGTCAGGAAGCCCATCTCGCCTTGAGTGAAAGTAAATGTAGATAAATGTGCATAGCAGGAGTGGTACTTGGCCATTTGAATTCTGGTAAAGGTATCGAGATCGATCTGGAAAAGACTGAAATCATTCTGCATCTTCCTGCACCAAAAACTCAAATGGAAGTAAGAGGTTTTTTAGGACATTCTGGTTACTATAGAAGATTGATTGAAAATTTTTCTAAGATAGTTGCCCCTCTTTTCCGACTTCTAGCTAAGGATAGTGAATTTTCTTGCTCCACAGCTTGCCAACAGTCTTTTGAAACATTGAAGGAAAATTTGGTACAGGCACCAATTTTGAGAGGTCCTAATTGGTCCCTGCCTTTTCACATTTCCTCTAATGCTTCAGATTTGGCTATTGGTGCAGCTTTAGGACAAGAGGAAAATAAAAAATCCTATGCTATTTATTATATTAGTAATACTTTGTCCTCTGCTGAATTAAACTATACAGTTACAAAGAAAGAGTTTTTAGCTGTAATTTTTGCAATTAATAATTTTAGGCACTATATTATAGGATATGAAGTATTTGTACATACTGATCATTTCGCGATTAAATATTTGATGAAAAAACCATTGACTAGCGGTAGAGTGACCAGGTGGTTGCTATTTTTGCAAGAATTTAATGTTACTATTGCTGATAGACCAGGAAAATCTAATGTTGTAGCAGATTTTCTTTCTAGATTGGATAATCCTGGTGAAGAAACTCCTGTTAATGATGATTTTCTGGATGAACATCCCTTTGCAATGTCAACAGATTCTCTGTGATTTGCTGACATTGTTAATTACTTGGTTACTGGGAAAACACCACCCCACTTTTATGCTCAGGAAAAGTGGAATATTATTCAGAAAAGTGTTGCATACTCCTGGATTCAAGAAGATCTCTTTTACACTGGTCTAGACCTGATTATCCGTAGATGTGTAAGAGAGGAGGAAGTGTTTGACATATTGAAATCTGCTCATGATGACCCTTCTGGAGGCCACTTCACTGATAAGAAGACTACATATAAAGTACAATGTGTTGGTTACTTTTGGCCCTCCTTGTTTAAGGATACCAAATAGTATGTCAGGCGATGTGATAGTTGTCAACGAATGGGCTGGCCTAATCAAACCAATGAAATGTGTTTATGCCCCCAAGTTATGATTGAGCCATTTGAAAAATGAGCTATTGATTTTATAGGGAAAATAAATCCAACGTCATTAAGTAAAAAACATATTTTGGTTTGTACAGATTTTGTTACAAAATGGGTAGAAGCTAAATTTGTTTCCTTTGCTACAGAAAAAGTTTTTGTTGATTTTCTTTTTACTGAAATATTTACTAGATTTGGTGTGCCTAGAGAAATTCTTTATGAAAATGGTCCGCAGTTTATTTCTAATATAGTACAAAGTGTGATGGAGCAACATAAGATCCAGCACAGGAAAATCCATGCCATATCACCCACAAGCAAATGGCCAGGTGGAATCCACAAACAAAGTGATCGAGTCCATTCTTACAAAGATAGTAAATATGCATCGGAAAGACTGGGCTGAAAGATTACCAAAGGCTTTGTGGGCATACATAACCACTTGGAGAAATAGCATGGAACATACACCATATGAGCTTGTATATGATAAACAAGTTCTGTCACCAATAGAGTTCCAGATCAAAACTTTCAGAATTGCAGTTCAGTTAGGACTAGATCTCTCTGAGGCACAACAACAGCATCTTCTTCAAGTAAATGAGTTAGATGAATTTCTTAGGGATTCTATTCATAAGAACATACTAATTCAGCAGCAATGAAAAAGTTGGCATGACAAGTCTATTCAGAAAAAGAAATGCCAACCAGGTGATTGGGTACTCTTTTATGATTCTAGATTTAAAAATTTTAAAGGGAAGTTCCATACACGTTGGATGGGACCTTATGAAGTGATCCGAGTATTTGAGAATGGAGCAGTAGAAGTTAAAACTATTGATGGACAAAATTCAGTATTCTTGGTAAATGGACACAGATTAAAGAATTATTTCCAGCCACTTGCCAGGAAATATTTTACACAGCAAGTCCAACAGCAATTCAGGATGGTAGTGGTGAATGGTAGAACCAACCTTTTGAAAACATGAATTCTTCTTCTTCTTACAAAGAAAAAAAATATTTTTTAAAAATTAAAGAAAATATATATATATATATATATATATATATATATATATATTTATATATATATATATATATATATATATATATATATATATATATATATATATATATATATATATATATATATATATATATATATATATATATATATATATATATTCCTGTAATTATGAAAATTAGTTCTCTAACATGATTGTAGAAGGATCAACCTGAAAACCAACTTGCTGGCAGGAAGATCAAAAATTTCTAATAAAATTAGAATTTTGCTTGATCTTTAGATATGCTAGCGACTACCAAGTAAAAGAAGGTTCAACAAAACCAACCTTTATACAATTGGGGTAATTAGCATGGATATTTTTTTATTCAAGTAGCGCTTAATCCTCGTTGCAGTTATTTTTCTTGCACCAGTGCAGGCAGACCTTCCAAAACAAATTATGCCTTTCTTCACATTCCACTTTCTTAATATTCCCTCAGTTTTCTTCTTTAAATCCCAGAATGATTAACCCTCCCATATTCTTCTGAATTTACCTTGTCCATTTCGCAAGAATCCCATTTTACCCTTGAAACTTTTTTTCCCTATCCCACTTCTATTTATCTCCTCTTGTGGTACTATTTCTGGAATCCCTGTAACAGAATTCATCCCCATTCTAAAATTTCCCTTTTCCCACTTCTTTGTTCCCTCATGAATTCATTAAAAAATCTCATTCACAAAGAGAAAAAGGATATGCTCTGAAGCATCAAGAAAGGGCGAAGAAAATTTCCAATAAAAGTTGAGGAAACCATGTTGAAATTCTAGCCTATATTTTACTTAAATTCCCTTTTCTTTTTTTTCAGATATTATGCTTGCACTAGTGCAAGCATGTCTTCCTATATAATGATGCAAGCAGAATGGTACCAACAGAATAGCATAATTTAAGTGGTGCAAGCATGCACCCTGTCAAGAACATAGTAAAATTTTTTCTTTTCACAACATACGAAAGTGGTCATCATGAAGTTATAAGAAGTCCTTTCACTTAGTCGATGAGTACTTGTGCTATCATATTAATTAGGAGAAAATTATTCAAAGTACAAGGTGTTTTTAAGTTAAGAATCATGATTATTTTTTAATAAATGATAAAATTCTTTTTTTTGAATTATGAAGGAGTGCGGAAGTGTTTAACCGTTGCTTGGATATAATTTCCCTTTCCGCCTTAATCCTAGATGTCCTTCACTTGTAATTATTACCTCACCTAGCCGTTAAAACGCCACCGCAAGCACCAGTTTGGCACGATCTCAAAAGATGTTGCGCATCCATGGCTATTTCAGTGGAATGAATGAGTGATAAGAAGGAAGGGATGGTGGACAGTTGGATCCCTATCTATAAGAACCAATTTTCCTGATGTTGCATGTAAATTCTTGACTGTTCATAACCGTTAAGCTGTGATGCCACCTGTTCGAAGCGAACCTTCATCTCTCAGTATGGTAGAATAGACTACTGAGTATCGCAATAGTCTTGCACTATTACGAGACTCAATATTTCTTCAATTCTTGCAAAATTTTGATGGGCACAATAGTGAAGTGGCCCTACAGTTTGCCAGAATTTTCAAAAATGGCCAAGTAAAAATTGGCCCTCTAAAATTTAAGGTTACGGAGGAGTTTAAATCAGTAGCAACAGGTTTGGAAAATACTGGTGAGAAGTATTTTAAAAATCAGAAACTAGAAAGGAATCGATGGCAGTGTTTCATTGTCGAAAAGAATATGAAGGTAGATTGGAAGAAAGGAATTCCGCGCAATGCCCTACTGGGATAGTGGCGGGACCTCCTTTTCTTCCTACAGAAATTTGTGACCTGTGAGGCAAGGTACTCCCTCACTTTTGTGTACCATTTTAGGATGTTGTAGAATTTCGAAGGCAGTCGACATGTCCGGTGGAGAATTGATTTCCCCTATTTTTTGCTTAAGAGCTTGGAAAAAATGGCCAAGGGTGTGCAGGATGCACGGGCAGACCAGGCCGACAAGAAGATATATCATCACGGCCTGATAAATATTTTGGTCCAGAAACAATTAGAAATCAAGGGCATGACCTGGGAGGCGTTGTTAAAACAGCTACATAAAAATACAGCTCCTGGGAAGGAGACAAAGGACCCCACCAATACAAGCAAGGGTCCGGGTAAGAATGAAAAGGGGAGTCCTTATTGCACCCATGTAAAAAGGAAACGACTTGAAAAAACAACAAAAGAAAGGGCCCCATCTCCAAATAAGAAGAAACCTAGTGCACCTGTTGAAGAGACTCCTTCTACGCCACCAATACAGGCGAGATCCCTGAAGAAGACAACTTGTCAGTCCTTGCAAACACAGCAAAATATGTAGAGATTGAAGATGACACTCTGTTGGCCGATTTCATTAAAAATTCCTGGAGAAAGAACGAAGAATCTAGTGCAGGCAAGGAATCACAGTCCCCACAGGATGTTGAATCCCATCCTGCACCAGTGCAAGAAGAAGAATAAGAAGAAGAACTAGAAGAGGAAGAAGTGTTTGCTAAAACCTCAAGGGATACTAAGGTCCCTAAAGAATATACTACCCCTGTCAAGACAGAAGAAGAAGAATTTCTTGATACTGAGATCCCTGAAGAAGGTATTTCCCCTATCGAAACAAAAGAAAAAGAAGATTAGGTAACTCCTGCTGCTCGAATAGTTGAGCTAGAGCTTCAAGTGCAGAAATTAGAACAGCTCATAGCTAAAGCGTAGGAGGATAAGAACAGAGTAAAGAAGAATTAACTGCGGATATCCAGAAAAAGAAAGGAGAAGTTAGAGTTTGGAAGTACCGAGCTGCGCAATGTTTCAAGAGTCTTAAAAGGGTGACAAAGAAACTCAAGAACCTCAAAAATAAGAAGTCTGAAACATTGCAGGCTGATGTCAGTATGTCAGAGTAGGATTGAGCTACAATGCTCAAACTTTTGAAGGTTTTTTTGCAGAGGTAAGGAGTCGTGTGAGGACACATAACAGCTTAGGGATGGGAGGATGTTAGCCCCCTAATTTTCTCTCTTTTTTCCAATTTCCCTTTCCTAAATCATAACCATTTACCTCTATTTTACCTCTTTTATGCACCCTCATCTTGCACGAGTCCAAGCACGGTGACATATTTCGTATAAACTTTATTTTTCATATTTTTAATTCAATTTAGCATTTATTAATTATTTATTACATGTTTTCTTACTTTTAATCACTCTTTGTAACTTATCGATATCTCCAATGTTTATTTGGTAGTTAAAGTACTTACCTTGACCGCTAATCCTAGTGCGAGATCGGATCTTGCACCATTTCCAGCACAACAAAACCTTGCAGCAGATCTGAACCTCCTCGATCACCGCCTCATTTCAAGCAGCTTTTTTCCATGACAGCAAAGATCGACCCAAAGACAACCGAGACTGAATTTGCAAAGGATGAAAGCTGGAGATTGGCTACGGCCAGTTTGCTAACCATCTAATCTTGAAGGCCGAAAAGCTAAATTCTGCGTTTGGTTATGTAATCGGTTAAATGATCTATTTTGGCCCTTGGTCAAATATCTATATAATGTAGAATGTAAATAGGAATAAAGGGGAAGTTTTTGATAGTAAAAGGAACAGAGACACAGCCAGAGAGGTGGTAGCAGGTTGCTGTATTTTGTTATCGCTCAAATCTGGGCTGGATAATGTATTAATGTATGTACTTGCCTCAGTGAATTAATAAAAGGGAGCTCCACCTCATGCTTCAAAAAATTGTGTTTCTACATTTGAGCTGATGAATTGATTAAAGTACTGAGCAACGTTATTATTTAAAATGGAAATGCACTGGTTGGCTAGGGCCCAATCAACCCAGCATGTTTACCCTATTTCTTGTTTTCCTGTAATTTGTGTTTACATTATCAAGTGTGATTTAATTTTAAACACATGCATTCCTGTCTGAGTGAAAGCGGATCCATTGTTTGAAGTAGATAAATTTCCTTTCCTGCACTTTATTTCAGATTGGTTTTCCTCCGCCTGGTCCAAGTAAGAGAAATAACCTTGCACCAGTGCACGTTGGTGTGATATTTCCTTTTCTACAATTATTTTTGATTGGTTTTCCCAGCCTGGTCCAAGCAGGAGAAATGAGCCTACACCAGTGCACGTAGGTGTGATGCAGCAAGCTTTCTTAGTCTTCTTCCCACAATCTTCTTTCTTTCATTAAATTCGTATGACAGGATAAATGTATATTGATTGTTTCTTTATTCTTGCACTCTGTTAAGATCAGAAACATTCACTTTTTTGTAATATTCCCAATTAGCAATAGCTAATTGGAATATTCGATTTTGGTCAATTTTTCTTTAAGTAGTTAGCTTACGAATAAACGTGAGTAAAGGGACCACGACTCACTCTAAAATAAGACACACATGGTAATTAAGGAGGGTTAAATTGGGCACGCAGCAAAGGGGTATTACCATGGTATAGTGGGTGGACGCGCACGCAGCCAAGGATATTACCGTGGTATCGTGAATGGAGGCGGCCGTAGGTTTTGAGAGAAACCAATGCTATATAAAGAAGATAGTTTCCTCATTCTGACATCATGGAAGTTTATGAATTTGAAATTGGTCATTGCAACTTTGAGCACACTGGCTATTTAGCATGTCTACAGCGTTGTTTAGTGCATTCAGTGTCTCCGTTCGGAGATCTTGCCCTCAGCCCCAGGGGACTTCGAGTGCTTTCTTGGGTGAGGTAATCCCGTCAGTGTCTTTATAGGAAGATTGATCCACTGTATTTGTGGAGGAGCAGTGTGTTTATTAACTGCACAGCACCTATGGAGGATCAGCGCATTTATTATCTACGCAGAAGGACGCATCCCATATTTGGGAAGCTCCGGTTATATTCTGGAGGGTTGTGGATAGGAGATTAAGCGTAGAAATAGCAACGCATCTATTGAGGGAATTTCTGGATCAGCGGGTGATCGTATTATTGCAGATCCAAGATAGTGGAGGCGAGATCAATTGGAGGAAAGCACCGATCCACAAGGAAATATGTCTGGGCAATGACATAGTCATTTTTCATTAGCTGTAACGTAGATCTTAGACACAGCTGTCCCATGCAACGCAGATCTGAAATGTAGTCATTCCATGTAGCATTCTGAGAATAGATCTTGACTTGCCTTGTGCAAGATTTAGATGATATCACTTGATCATCGATTGTACTCCTCTGTATTTATCATATTAATAAAATAGCTCAACATTCTCTTATTTCTTGAGTATTTGTGCATGCTTTATATATACGCTATTGTATGACTGCAATCTGTTACTTCTTCCCTTTTGCATCTAGATTTCTATACCACTTGCTGTGTTTTCCCACACTCTTAGACAGAGCCTGGAAAGGGCCAGATAGCCTCCAGATCTCATTCTCTTTTCAGAGGTGAAATATCTGGTAAATTCCCTCCCAGTCTGTCTCTGGTCATAGTTGCTATGTTTTAGAAATATCCCTAAAAAGTAATATTACAGTGGTATCAGAGCATAGATCTGGCTCAGCCTGTGGAGCTAGTAGTCTATGTCATCGGAAGAAAAACCCTACATCTGCCACAGAGGTAGGAAGTACATAGATATTGAGCATAGGTTGGAGAACACCTATGGAGAAGGGGATTGCGTTTGAGTGGTGGACGCAGAACAAGAGGAGCCTGTGGTAGACACAGAGTAGGGAGAGCCAATGGTGGGGGATATCGATGCAAAACGGTTTGGGGAAGCACTTCTCAGATTAGTGTAGAATCTGGCGAGACAAATAGAGGTGATGGGTCAGAGATTCATGACTGTGGAGGCTAGATAGCGTGAAATTCCAAAGGGTTTTCAGGTTGGTGAGGGGTCGGGCACAGGGGTCGGGCACATCCCACCATTTGTAGGAGAAGGTTTCCGCTCCACACCAGGCATCACATGCCCCCAATCGTGCTACTATGCCCACTTTTCTGAGTGCAGATACTTGGGCCGGAGCACAGGAGGAACTAGAATCTGACTTCATAGGTGATTATTTTGCTGAATACCAGGTAGCTAGGCAGGAGTTCAGGGATGCCATTTTATTCAAAGACTTTGTTCAGATCAAGAAAGACAGCATACCCCACGACCATCACAGAGGACATCGACATTATCATGATGGAGATTATTTCCGCGAACGGCAGTCCATGGGGGAAAACTTCAGAGTGGCTTTGCCCTTCAGAGATTATTGTCGGCTCAGGCAGGATGAAGGATGAAGGAACAGTGGGGGGTCTGGCACGCAGAGTTCAGAGTTGCAGCGTACCACTAGGAGGACACATTTTCCCACATATGATGGATCCACTGATTTCACGGTTTGAGATCGGGTGGAAAGGTTGGATACCTCTTTCCATCTTGACCGAATAACGGAAGGGGAAGCCATCAAAATGGCTACCATGCACGTGGAGGACGAGGGCACACAGGATCATGGGGAGCATGTGGATATACCTAGTGAGTCTAAGCCCAATAAGATCAGAACGTTGAAAAATATGAGTTTATTCTCATCTATTTTTATATCGAGGGGAGATGCATCCACCTTTGAGGAGGTCAAGAATATTGAAGAAAAATAAGAGGAAGTACCATGCACTTCCTATTCTCATCAAGAAGAAGATATTAAGCATGGAAGATACTTGGATCATTAGATCCTCAGTGATTACCTTGTTGAATATAGATCTCAACCTAGATCCTTCAGGGAGACTCTAGATTTTCCTCATTTCATCTAGCTTAAGGAAGAGAAGAGACCGTGTAGCAGACAATAAATCAAAGGCAATAGATTTATGTTGTCTACCTTTTATGGGTCATCTAATGCAAGAACTTGGGTGAGAAATTTAGAGGAATTTTTTCTACTACATCCTGTAGCAGGGAAAGAAGCTGTTGAAATCTCAGCACTGCACTTGGAGGGTGAAGCCTATGATTGGTGGTGCAGCCACTTAAGCCATGCAAGGGTAAAGACTTTTACAGAGTTCACTCAAAGGTTGATCCAAACCTTTGATGGAGAAAGAGCAAAGAAAGAAAAGATCACATCACCTCTTGAGGGGGCTTGTGATAACGTTGTCATAGTCAGGGAGGAGTAGCTACATGCATCAATAGTTGGGGCAGCCAACACTTTTGAGGAAGGGACTCTTGCAGCCCTACAAGAAGTTCCAAATGCACATAAAGGTATGAAAATATTTCCACATTCCATTGTTGCAGCTAATTCTTTTGATCAATGTGGATATTTACTTTTGCATGACCAAGGGTCAAATCCCATTGCTACCATAGAGAAGCTTGGTTGCACTATGTTGTGCAACATGGAAACACTCAAGAAGGAATCAAACCATCATTCTCCTGAGCCATTGTTGGATTTTACATCACATTGGAGGTTGGGGTTTGAAGCCTTGAATATTGATGGTAGACATCTTGGAGTAAGAAACCCTTTCTCCCTTCAAGATGACACTTTCTTAATGAGCTCCTCTCAATTCAAAGAGGAACTTCTACTTTCAAATCCAAGACCTCATTGGTTTTGGAAGACTATTGATAAAAGGGAGGTCTCCAGTAGAGATCTCATCAGAGGTGCAATTAAACACACCATGGAGTGCAAATTATTTCTTCCTTTCTCACAAGAGCAGATAGAAGATGGAGGACATCTTAAGATGGATAACATCTCTCATGCCTATGTTGGAAATTCCCTGAGCCATACACATCGTGATGGGAGGTTTTTGCCTACCACCTATTTGATTCTTGATAGGGTCTCATTGATCCTTGAGAAGCTTACATTTCAAAATCCCATGAAGTGCAAAGACAGGAATTTGATTTGGGAGGATGGTAGCCCTCATGGGACGAGTACCAAGATGAGGAGAAGAAGGGGGCATCCACAAGTGATTGAGTGGATTTGGTTGATGAGCAAGGAGCTAGGAGGATACTTGCAGATCTATGATACTGGGCAGCCGGAGGCTTCGCTGTGCTGGTTACCCTTGAAAGAGTTTGGCCATTACTTGGCAAACACTCTTCCTAAGAGTAAGAGAATGGATACTTACATTAATGAGCAGCATAGAGTATGGATGTATGGTGTTGATATGATACTCATATTATTCATCATGTCTTCATCACATGATCAGTATGATGGAGGTATAGGGAGGCAGCAAAATGTCTTGTTGCTTTTCTTGTTTCTGGGAGCGCAAGAGTAGATTTTCTCTCACATTTTGCATGATGTTGCAGGAAGAGGAGATGGCATCTTTGATGATTTAAGAGCTCTTCCATCTTGGGGAGTATTCTATATTTTTTGTAGCATTATTAGAGGAATATTTGACAAGGATCATGTCAAAGAACAGAGTTTGGTATTGGCAGGGGCTTATTGGCATAAGCTCACAACGTTGTCACTTTGGAGCAGAGCCTTATGGATGAAGTGTGCCCAGCAGAAATGTGGAGGATCCATAACCCACAGGTCCCAAGATCATTTCATATTTATTGCACTTGATGATAAAAGAGGAGGTAATGATGATAGAGCCATCTACCACTATGGCATGTTCCTCTTGACTTGGGGTTCCAAGCACCTTCTTGCAGCACATGGTTCATTTTTCCTCATAGCATGCCAAAACACTATGGAGAACTCATTCATGGATCCATGTACCATCTTACTTCCAACATATGGTGAGAATTTTGTATATACATTCATTGATTTTCACACTCTTTCCATTCTTATGCCGTGCATTGCTTCACAAGAGGGCAAGCTTGTCACATTGCTCTATGAGTTGTATTGGGCCAATATACATGATGGAGGCAGCCATTTATTTTGTGGCCATGGAAAAATGTTTTATCATCACTTGTATGTGCATTTTATGCACTCTAACATGTATCATATGGGTGCATGCATGATTAACCATGTAAGAGAAAACATTTTTCCTTGTACTTTCCTCAAGCAGCAACTTGTAAAACTGCAATGTACTTGTTTGGAAAGATTTTGGTACCTTCTTGCACCACATGAAACCTTCAGCATTCACTTCATTATATTTCTGATCATGACTTCATTTGCTGCTATAGATCAGATTTGTATGAGAGCATGATTATGATGGAGACACATGAATTGGATGTGTCTTTAAGTGGGAAAAATTCTCACATTTTCTGCACTACATGTTCTAATGGGAGCATGGGAGGAGATATGGCTGCCACAACCACATTTTTGTTTCCTTTTGAGGTGGGCCATGAGGCTGATATTCATCCATTTTATAGCCATGGGAAAGTGCTTGATCATATATTTTTGTTACATTCAGCCATTTACTATCCCTTAGTAGATGTGATGATTCATGTATATTGCTTGCCATGTAATTTTCCGAAGTTGCAGTGGATGGGACTGTGTTGTATCCTTGTGAGAAATTGTTTACATCATGTATCATCATGTAAAGCCTTCAAAAAACTTCTCATTAGGATTTTCCATGATGACCATGTCCTATTCTTCATGGATGGATTTTTTTGGGCCAGCTTGTTCTTCATTGTTGGAGGAGAACTCTTCAGAGGATTTTTCTTCATTTTTCCATTTGAGGGCAATATTTTTGCAGCCTAGGATCAGCATACACTCTACACTTGTCATGAGTGGAGAGAAGGACAGCATGGGGTAAGCTATGATGCTTTCCACGTTCATATTTTTAGCCCACCTTCATTACCGGAGCTTGAGGTGGAAGGAGATTTTCAAGAGTTACCTTGTTGGGAAGTGGCTCATTTTGGTTGGATGATTGCTTGGGGATGGAGAATCCACATTTTCCATGTATCATGCCTGAAGAAGGCATTGGGGCAGCAGGTGACAGTGACAGAGGAGCTACCACCTACAGATGATGAAAGGCATTTTGTGTCTGCTAGTTGCAGCTAGAGGCAATTATTGATACGAGGGAAGACCAGTTGCAGACGGAATTGATCAGAGAGTTCTTGGTACAGGTGGAAGAATTTTCTAGATAAGGATGCAACTTGGGAGGAATGAAAAAATATTAGGCATCCATCACTACGGTGGCTTGGGGACAAGGAACGTGGCAGGGGAAAGTTGTAATATTCCCAATTAGTAATAGCTAATTGGAATATTCGATTTTGGTGAATTTTTCTTTAAATGTGATTAGTTTATGAATAACGTGAGTAAAGGGACCACGACTCACTCTAAAATAAGGCATAACGTAGTAATTAAGGAGGGCCGATCGGGCACGCGGCAAAGGTGTATTACCATGGTATCGTGGAGTTGGAGGTGCAATGAGATATTGCAGTGGTATCGTAAGATTGGAGCGACCATTGGTTTCGAAGAAGCCTAGAAGCCAACGCTATAAAGAGAATGATTTCCTCATTCTGACATCATGGAAGTTTATGAATTTGAAGTGATTATTTAGACTTTGAGCATGCGGTTATTTGTACATGCACATATTGTTTAGCACATTGAGTGTCTCCGTTCAGAGATCTCGCCCTTAGCCCCAGGGGACTTCGAGTGCCTGCTTAGGTGAGTTAATCTCGTCAGTGTCTTTATAGGAAGATCGATCCAATATATTTGTGGAGGAGCAGCACGTTTATTAACTGCACAACACCTGTGGAGGATCAGCACATTTATTAGCTGCGCAGAAGGACGCAGCCCATATTTGGGAAGCTTCGGTAGTATTCTGGAGGATCGTGGACAGGAGATTGAATGTAGAAATAGCAGCGCATCTATTGGGGGAATTTCTGGATCGGCAGGTGATCGTATTATTGCAAATCCTAGATAGTGGATGCGAGAACAATTGGAGGAAAGCACAAATCCGCAAGGAAATATGTCTGGGCAACGACATAGCCATTTTTCATTAGCTGGAACACAGATCTGAGACACAACCATCCCATGCAACGCAGCTCTGAAATGCAGTCATTCCATGCAGCATTCTGAGAATAGATCTTGACTTTCCTTGTGCAAGATTTAGATGCTATCACTTGATCACCGATTGTACTCCTCTGTATTTATCAGATTAATAAAATGGCTCAGCGTTCTCTTATTTCTTGAGTATCTGTGCATGCTTTATATATACGCTATTGTATGACTGTAATATATTATTTCTCCCCTTTTGCATCTAGATTTCTATACCACTTGCTGTGTTTTCCCACACTCTTAGACAGAGCCTGGAAAGGGCCAGATAGCCTCCAGATCTCATCCTCTTTTCAGAGGTGAAATATCTGGTAAATGCCCTCCCATTCCATCTCTAGTCAGAGTTGTTGTGTTTTAGAAATATCCCTAAAAAGGAATATTACATTTTTTTACGTGTGAAATTTGATTTGACAATATAACAACACCTGTAATAATTAAGCACTCATTTTAAGAATTAAATGCTAAGTGTAGGAAGCTCTGATCCAATGCAAGAACTAGTTTCTTGCCACTGGATTTGGGTGCTTTGAACCTGGAAAATTTCAAGCCCTTGCATGAAGTAAAAAAGCCTTTAGTAAAGATACCTTTTCTAACTTCTGCATAAATCTCTGTTCCTGCACTAGTGCAAGCAGACTGTGATAGTGCAGGACAGATTAGTGCAAGAAGGAAATATTTATGGGAGCAGGTTTAAGGGCCCATCTGATGAGACTGCTAAGTGTCTCTGCTAAAGAAAAACACACACTCAGTAGTTAAACAATAATTAGCTAGAGTGATTGCCCCTTTTTATATTTAATTCCCTCTTGCAAATGCATTCTTTCTTGTTCCAGTCTTATATTATTTTGATGGTTCAAGTTTCCTTTTTTAATTTGATTCTGTAATCTTTCCTTTAAAGAAAGAAAGGATTTACATTAGGAAGATTCATACCATCTCTGGCATTTCCTGTGCTTCGTCTCTAAGTTTACGGATCCCTCGGGTTGACAAATTAAGTGTTGAGGAGTTTTCTTAAGTGTAATTCCTACATCCAACAATCTTGTGATTAATAAAGTCGGGGAATCAATCTATAACTTCTCCCTAAGGTAGGTCTGCCATACCTTATATTCTGCAATTATCAGGGCCGAGTGAGACATGTCTTCCCCATGTCTGTGTAGTCATTCTAGTGTGTCAAGAATCAGCGTGGAATTATTGGCATTGACCTGGTTGGATATGGTGTCTAGTTTCATGTAATCCTAACATGTTATACTATGTACTGTGTGATATTTTCCTTGGTCACCTGTAAGTCACTCAAGCGTGGTGATCCAATATTTCTTTGGCAAGGTGTCTGGCGCCTTAGGGTACTTGTCGTTCCATTCCATGAAGTTATTCAAAGCTCTTGAGGCCACCTTTAACTTGGATGATTTCTTCTTTCTGTCTGCTTGTATAGTTTCCATAGGAATGACCGACTGACGCAACTTCATCACCTCATCATAAACTAATATCATGGTTGTGCCTAGCATGTCGGCTTCACTTTTGATGGTAGCTTGTAGCTCGCTTGTATTAGCAAGTCTCAGTCGCAACACTTTGTTTTCTTCCTGTAGAGCCTTTTTTTCCTCTTCTGTCTTGGTAGCCCTTTGTACAACTAAGTGGAGGTTGCTTCGTAGTTCTGCAAAATGCTTCCTCATTCTCCCTACATTCACCTCGATTGCAGCTTCGAAGACGGTTATGGCTGAAGAAATAATTTTGGGATTGGTTCTAGTGTCTCAGATTGTGTCATTTTTTGTAGTTACCAAAGGTTTATCTGGATTCCTAGAAAATAATTTTCTCCTTTCTTGTCTAATCTTATGGGTGAACTGGTCGAAGGAAAGTTGAGTTAAATCCAGTACCTCGTCTTCTCTTTCCTCCAAGAGGCCTAACTCTGAAAGGGTAAAATTACCACTAACCATAGGAGTAGATGGGGGAAATTCTAGTGGGGGCAGGTCAATCCGATCATCGAGGTGTATTTGTTGTGACCTAGTGCTCTTGGCTTCCCTACTCATTACCCCTTGCTACCTTTTTTCTTCCTCCTCTTTCTCTTTTATTTTTGCTTCCTTCCTTTGCTTCTCAAAATCTTCCCCGCTTCTTTCGCTCCTCCTCTACAACATGCTCCTCGCCACTTGTAAAAAATTTATATAACTGATATGTTATACATCTAAGATTCTCCTGATCACACACTATTTGACTTCATGTACAATACAAAATCTCTTCTACCATTGATCATTAATTGCGGAAATAAAAAGCAATCGCATGTGCACATTAAAACCATAAACATTCACACATATGAACACGATAATTTATGGGAAAGCTTAAAGCTGAAAAACCCCCAAATATATGTATATTATATGTCATAGATATCATGTAACAATAATTATACAAAGCTCCTCACAAGCTCTCGGTACAATCTCCAATTGCTACACACTAATCGAGTCCGATCTAGCAAAACACATGCTCCAATCTCCACTACCTGCTAGCTTTGCCTATCTTTACGCAATCTATCGTCGAAGAATGGCTACGAATGAACTCTCATTGGTCCAGCCTTGCTCACGCAATCCTCATTGGCATCTCCAACCATGTGTGGTGAAAACTCATGCAACACTATTGTCACATCCGATAGTCATACTTGCTCTTTCACCTACCTCTTCACTTGGTCTCCATCGAAACTCGTCCATGCACTCGTAGTTAACTTATGTATGCTTTAGTTGATTAATGAGTTAATAATTAGTGAATTAATTATTAATTAATTCACAAAACTCTCACTAGTGTATCAATCGATTAGACTAGATACAACTAGCTCAACTATGTTTAACTTAGTTAAAGCCGAACACAACTCCACCAACTACCTCAATAACTCCACCAAACTCTATCACATGAGTTCTAATTGAAGTATCCATGCAATAGCTCCACTTAACCCTCGGGAATAGCGTAATTCTTTCTTTCAGACTCTGTGCCACATCTCGTGCACTTAATCGAAAGCGCTTCAAGAGAATAAGATAATGTTTATAGTCCAAATATTATTAAGAGCTAATAATATTCGACATATCTATTTTTAGAATGGAAATCTAAAAATAGATTCCGCCCTAATATGTCTAAAAACAAAAGTCCATCTATTTTTTTCAACTTGACCAACCATCCATAAATAGCATCCTCGCAACTCATAGAATATGATCGACATGTCTAAAAATAGACTTGCGCCAAAAAATAGCTCAGCGGGCCCACTTAGTGAAGGCGACTCTTTTCACTAAGCTCATCATCTTGTTGCAATATCAACACTCCCTCTCAACAAGATAGGGATTATCTTCCACCCCAATCCTCGCCCCTATGGTATTTTCATTTGCTTTCTGGTGAGTGCCTTCGTCAAGATATCATCATCCACGATCCTCCGTGGGAATGTATGAAACTAACATGATCTTCCGTCGCACACAATATACGATATGATGATACCGGATGTCAATGTGTTTAGATCTATCATGAAATACTTTGGATTAGCGAGAGTTTGATGCAACTCGATTATCACAATATATCACGGTAGGATCTAAGTGTGAACCGAACAACCCAACCCAGGGATCTTCCTCATCCATATAGCCTTGCATGCAGCCAAACTCGTTGCCATATACTCGGCCTCTGCTGAGCGAGTTCCATGGATATACGCTTCCTATTGTACCAAGAAATTGTTGTCGACCCGATACTAAAAATCCCTCCGGATGTGCTCTTTACGTACATTGGGCTCCCCTGCCCAATCGCATTCGTGAAAACCACACAACTTCACCTCATCTGTATCGTCCGTACCATAATCCATATCCCGATGTGCCTCCGAGATATCTCAATACATGCTTGCCTACCTTCCAAAATATCTTGGTAGGCTTAACCATAGCTTGTGAAAGCTGGTTAACGACATAGCATATGTCGAGTCATGTATTGACTAGATACATGTAGCGACCCCACCAACTATCGGTAGAACGAGTGGCATCCACTACCTCTCTGCCGATGTAACATCCTCTTTCCTCCATCTACCGAGGGAAGAGGAGTGTCGATAGGCTTGCAGCCATGCATGTTGAACTTCTCCGGTATCTCCCGGGCATACTTGTCTTGAGACACAAACAATCCATCAGCTGCGCTACCAAATTTCCAATCCCGAGAAATAATTAAGGAGGCCCAAGTCCTTCATCTCAAACTCCTTTGTAAGATCGAGCCTTACACGAGTGTATCAACGAGTTCATCACCCGTCAAAATCAAATCATCTTCATAAAGTACAATGATCGGCAACTTACCCTCCACCACAATCCGGTATAGGTTCGGATCCGCCTCACTCTTGGAGAATCCAAGTCCGGTGAAATAATTGTCTATCCGTGTGTACCAAGCACGAGGTGCTTGTTTAAACCCATCCAGACACTCTATTGAGCACTGCACACATGCGACTCGCTGTTGAATATCTTGAAACCTTCGAGCTGCTCTATGTACACCTCCTCCTCAATCACTCCGTTGAGGAACGTAGTCTTCACATCCATCCGATGAATTTGCCACCCCATACTGCATACGAGAGAGCAAGAATCGTCCGTATGGAAGAATACCTTGCGACAGTGCAAAGGTTTCCTCATAATCGATCCCCTCAATGCGCGAGAAGCCTCGGGCAACAAATCTTGCCTTGTACTTCTCCACACTCCCGTCGCCCTACTTGCTTCACTTTGTAGATCCGTCTCGAACCTACCACTGATTTCCCTTCCGGCCTTGGGACAATCTCCCATGCACTCATTTCGACAATCGAATCATACTCTTCCACCATTGCATGTACCCATGCGGGGATCCTCCATGACTTCCTCGAAAGAGGATGGCTCTATCACAATACACTTTCTCATAAGAGCCATGTATCCGAGTATACTTGGTTAGGTGATTGTCTTTGTCCGCACCTTTGTGATGTAGGTGCTCCTACAATCTTCTCTACATCTCGAATCGGTCGCTCGGCTTACGCTAGTGTGCTTCCACCCTCTAATGGTTGGTCTGCATGAGTGGTCTCTTCCACTCCATGAACCTCCTCTTGTGGCTAATCGACATCCGGAGGCTCATCCTTAGGACTAATAGCTCCTCATCTACATGCAAGTGTGGCTTTCTCTCAAGTGAACACTTCATGGCTTTCTCCTCATGAAATTTGATATCCCGTCGCACAACGATCTTGCGGTGCTGCAGGGAAATACACACGATAGTTGCGGGGTTTATCAATGTACTCCAAAAATATCCCAACCTCTGCAATCGGCTCCATCTTCTTCCCGGCATCCTTCGTCACATGAATGTAAACAGGTGAACCAAAATTCCTCAAATGAGAAATATCAAGCTTCTTACCGGAAAAACGCCTCCTTGGGTGTACTCATGCCAAGTATCCCGTGAGGACAACGGTTTTGCACATAAACCGCAATATTGCATGCCTCATCCCACAAGTGTATGGGAAGGCCCACGATCATGCAACATCACCCCCGTGCAGCACCCATGATCATTCTTTTCTTCCGCTCGGCGACCCCATTCTCGTCGTGGGTTATGAGGCGCTATGAGCTCTCTTCGAATTCCTTCTACGCTACAAAAGTCCTTGAATTCACCGGAGATGAATTCACCACCATTGTTGCTCCTAAGAACCTTCACTTGCTTCCTCAATTCTTTCTCAACCGAGTGCCTTGAACTCACGGAACTTTGAGTATGTCTCGCTCTTCTTCTACATGAAGAAGATCCAGAACTTTCGAGAAATATCATCAACAAATATCACATATTACCTATGCTTTTTACGTCGAAGCTATCGATAAAGGTCCACACACGTACGTGGGAATTCTCTCAAGGATTGTCATGGCATGACTATCCTTCTCGTGAAAGGTGGCTTTCACAAATTTTCCCAAAGTAACTCCCTTGCACCGATCCGACTATGCAAGTGTACCTTTGGGAAGCCCTGATAGAAATCTCTACAAAATTTTCAAAGCACCATGGTGAAGATGGCCCAATATCTCGTGCCATAGCTCACCCTCATCTCGGCTCACCACTCCTTCTCGCCGTGGCTACCATTTCTGCGCATCCATATATTTACAATCGAATAAAGGTTCTTAACTCGAACACCTATCCTCCGGGTTTCACCAGTTTCCTTACTGCGCAGGAAAGCCTTTCCCTCACTAAAGACAACATCATATCCCTTGTCTTCCAACATCGCCACAGAGATAAGATTATTCTTCAATCCTGGAACATGCATCGCTTCCCTCAATACGAAGGGTTTACCAGACTCCCTCCAAAAGGAAACGGTATCAATATCGGTCGCACTATATCTACCATCATCACCCATCTCGATGTGCACTCCAAGATCTTTCTCATCCAGATCAGTAAACAAATCTTTGTCTCCTGTCATGTGAAAATACGCACCACTATCAAGAAACCACACTGAACCCATCATACTTGAGACCAAGCATGCGATCAATGAAAAATCCAGCTCAAACTGCGAGGATAAGGCCTCTCCAGCTTCAGATCTAGCAGCCTACGTATTTTTCTTCTTCTGTGGATAATTAGTGGCGTAATGTCCATGTTGGTCACAATGAAAGCACTTCACCTTGGACATGTCCTACTTCTTGCCTTTCACACGGGATTGAGAATCATTCTTCTTTCTCTTCCCCTTCCTTGCTTTGGCATCCAAAGCGCTATTTTCTTCATCTGAATTCTTTGATGAAGATCTATCCCTGGTACTTCGCCTTATCTCCTCTTGCATAAGATCTGACCAAAGTCACTCCCATCCTGGCAATTTCTCCCGACCATTGACAGAGTCCTGATAGGAATTCCAACTCTTCAGAAGCCGAGAGCCAAGCTCACCAAGTCCTCATCATCTACAGTAACCCCCACACTTCCTAGCTCATCCCTGCACTGGACAAACTTCGTGAGGTACTTGGGTATACTGTCACCTTTCTCCATTTTTATGTTCCTGAGTTTATCCTTGAGCGCCAACTTCCTCTGGTCACTCTTGCTTTGGAATAAATCTGTCAAATATTTCCACATCAATAATGGAGAATATTTACCATGAAGGCTAGAAACTATGTGATCCTTCATACCTTCCAATATAATCCTTCGACACTTTGTTGTCTTCTTTTTCCATGCGTCAAGTGCGGCAGCATCGCTAGAAGCAGGTTTTGGAATTTCTGCATCTATGAACTCCTTCAAACCATTGTCATCCAGCACCGCCTCCATCCTGTCCTTCAATGCAATATAATTCAATCTTCCCTCAAGGGAATACTCCAATCGCAATCCGTTGAAAGACATCTCAACTTCGACACCAACAAAAAAATGCTGCAAATTCGAATTCCACCAGCACAAAACTCAACTGCTTCAATGTTTTGCAATTGCTCCAATGATCAATATCGCTCTGATACCATGTGGAAATTTATATAACTGATATGTTATACATCCTATATTCTCCTGATCACACACTATTTTACTTCATGCACAATACATAATCTCTTCTACCATTGTTCATTAATTGCGTAAATAAAAACAATCGCATGTGCACATTAAAACCATAAACATTCACACATATGAACACAGTAATTTACGGGAAATATTAAAGCTGAAAACCCCCAACTATATGTATATTATATGTCATAGAGATCATGTAAAAATCATTATACAAATCTCCTCACAATCTCTCAGTACAATCTCAATTTCTACACACTAATCAGGTCTGATCTAGCAAAACACATGCTCCAATATCTGCCACCTGCTAGCCTACCACTACTGCGCAATCACTACTGAAGAATGGCTCTGAATGAACTCTCATTGGTGAAACCTTTCTCACGCAATCCTCATTGGCATCTCCAAACATGTGTGGTGCAAAATCATGCAACACTATTGTCACAACTGATAGTGACACTGCTCTTTCACCTACCTCTTCACTGGTCTCCACTGAAACTATCCATGCACTATAGTTAACTGATGTATTATTTAGTTGATTAATGAGTTAATAATTAGTTAATTAATTATTAATTAATTCAAACCACTCTCACTATTGTATCAATCAGTTAGACTAGATACAACTAGCTCAACTATGTTTAACTCAGTTAAACTGAACACAACTCCACCAACTACCTCAATAACTCCACCAAACTTTGTCACATGAGTTATAACTGAAGTATCCATGCAATAGCTCAACTTAACCCTCGGGAATAGCATAATTCCTTCTATCAGCTCCTGTGCCACATCTGTACACTTAACTGAAGTGCTCCAAGTGAATAAGATAATGTTTATAGTCCAAGTATTATTAAGAGCTAATAATATTTGACATATCTATATTTAGACTGGCAATCTAAAAATAGATTCCACCCAATATGTCTAAAAGTAGAAGTCCATCTATTTTTCCAACTTGACCAACCATCCACAAATAGCATCCTGCAACTCATATAATATGATCGACATGTCTAAAAATAGACTTGTGCCAAAAATAGCCTGCGGGCCCACTTAGTGAAGGCGACTCTTTTCACTAAGCTCATCATCTTGTTGAAATCTCAACACCACTTTCTTTCCTATTCTCCTTTTCTTCTAAACTCTTCAACTCTTCTTTGTTCGTCTTCTACATGCTTGGTTCATGCCTCCTCTTCTTCCTTTCTTCTCAATTCCTCTGTTTGTATCCTTCACCCTTCTTCTTCTTGTTGTTGGGTGCCTTGCGACCTCTTATCTTCTTCCTCTCTCTTCCTCCTAAGCTCTTGTTTTTGTTTCACCAAGAATGCATTCATGTGTTATAAGGTATCATTGTTCACGTCATCATATTGTACCCTTGTCATCTACAGGTAGAGGTAGAAGTTACTAATATGGTCTTAGGCTAATGTCCCCCTCTCAAGGTAGAACTTGGGAAAGTGTTTCTCAGGGTGTCAGGGCATGTCCTGGAGGGGGCCTCGGCCATCCAAGCCAGTGGCTTCACTCTATTATCTCTCTGCAAGGGTTGAACCATGACAGGTTCAAATTCTACTCCAGATTCGCTTCCAGCGCCCGACCTGGAAGTTTCGTCATCATGTTACGATTGCCTATCATCATCTCGAGAAACCCTTAGATTTTCAATATCCCTATAGTTCCTCAGATTTATTAAACCGCCAAAATTCCTGTGAAAATGAAATATTCATTGGTTCCTTGGTTGGTTGAGGTGGTGGGTTTGATCTGCATTTCGACCGTTCCCCTAATTTTTGCTTTCCTGACGCCCTCCAGGGCCCCTTCCCGGTGGGGGTTCATTTGTCTGAATGTCTTCCGGAACCAGTTAGTTATTCAAAGGAACATTATTTAGGATCGATTTGGGTACCCTAGTAGCGGTGATCCTCAGGCCTTCCCTTTCAGTTATGGGGGGGCTTTCAGAACCTTCAACCGAGAGCCACTCGACTGCATCCATGTAGTCCTCTAGCATTAGACCTATAAGCTCGAGTATTGAATTCACTAGGACATCGTGATGGTTGGACAACAATATTATGGTGGGGAGGCTTTGGAGGCCCCTAATCAACTGAAGGGTGATTGGAAGTAAGGCTCTCAATTGGTCAGTTGTAACTTCATAGAACGGAGGATCCTCCTTGTGAGGAGTTTCCTTGAGGGGGGGAGGTCGGGAGTTTCCAGACCTGAGATCTTTGAAAGCCGAACTCATGAATGGGTGTTGGATCATTTGAGGAGGAGAATTAACAGTTTGCTGGAAATTTTTTAGGTGAGGGCATGCGTCAGTACCTACCATCAGGCCCTACTTCTAGCGCCAAATATGCTGATGTTTTGAAATATATCGCCAATAGTAGGGGATCTCCCCGGTGGATAATCCCAATTAGACTCTACACTGTTTGTTTTGAGGAACCCATCCGATATGTAGGCCCAGTTTTTGTTAAATTGGTGGAGATGGTTTTTGGACAGGGAGGGGACTCACTAAGAGGAGAATGCGTAGATGTCGAATGGACAAAAGTCAGTGACTGATGAACCACCTATGAAACATGACACCATGAATATCAAAGCATATTTCAAAGCATGAAACTCACGAAAAGTATTTATAGCAAAAATTTTACCAAGATCATACTTATAACGGTGTTACTTAACAAACAAGAAAATAGTTCGTGACGACTAAGTAGTTTACTTATAACCTATGCACATTCCAATTATCGTTTAAAGAAAATATCAAAAAAGCAGTACATTGACATATCTTTAAATTTATAGCATCATATACCATCCACATGTTGCAAGAGAACTCATAAAACAAGAGAATACATGGGTGGAAAGGTGTACCAATACTCGAAGAAGCATTCGTTCAATGGAAGAGACAATATTCACAACATGATCACACAAGATACTTCCGCCGGATTAAATAGTGAGATCAAATAAAACTTTTGTATTTGACAAAACACATACATTCAATAAGCACAATGTGCATGATGAAGGCAAAAAATTCATAGGCCATATTGGACTTCTTGTATTCCACAAAACGCATACATTCAATAAGCACATACTCTTTTCTTCATGCTCCAATACCATGGAGATCAGAGATTGGACTGAAATAATATCTCAACTATTGACTCAAATTCAACACAAAACTATAATGTATCAATGGAATGAAAATCATCAAGTTCACTTTATGTTCTAGTGAAATAAGAGCTAGAGAACCACTTATGTCATAGTAATTTCTTTGAAGGAAATAAGAATTTCCAAGTCAATTAGTGGAAATGACGTGAACTAGTGTAATGAGAGCTTCTAGTATCATGCAAGTGGTTATAGTGTCTTCAAAATTCAATAGGTAAAACCTTAGAATAGGTAAAATTTTTAGTGATGTAAGGAAAATACTAATAAAGAATATACACGAGCTTGGGTTGAAGTTCCAATAAAATATGGTCTACCTGAACCTTAAGCTCCTGAAACTAGTGCTCCCACAAATGGACAAAGCCCGCATGTATCCCTCAGGTCAGTGTTGATAGCCACTAGTCAATCCAGGTGTCATCCAAGTGTCATTAATAGCATTAAAACATGTTATTACAAGTGTAATAAGACCCACCTCATGGAACTGTAATGGTAATCTAGCTACATAAGAATGAGACTAGCTACAAATAATTCATACATAGTGACTTGATTGTCACTACCAATGGGGGGAATATGAAGGATTCTTGATTCAATCAGCATCACAAGTAAGGATCTCACACTATACCTTATCCATTCTCTCCACTAGTTCTATACTAATAACATCTTCTATACTTATAGCATATACTTATATATAATGGAGCTTCTAGAGCTAGAATTAGAATAGTTCCATGGAATCCAAGAAATCTAATTTTTCAGGCAAGTAGTTAAGGCTAACAATATCATAGAAATCATCCATGGATAAATTCACAGCAAAACAAATAAACTTGAGGTTATGGATGGAGTATGGAAAAGTGTTTAGGGAAGCTTCTAAAAGAATGTGAGAAGAAAGAAAATTTTGAAAACGATAATGGGAAGGGAGAAGAATCAACGAATAAGCCAAGAAATATGAGTGGATTAGGCAGTTGTACTGGATCCTGTGACCATGAAACAACAATAAATTCCAAAAAAACTTTGTAATCCAGATGTGACGAGAAGATGAAAAATAAATAAAACTGCAATTAAACAATGCGAAAATTCTTTACATACAAGATACATGAAGTCCGTACTTCTGATAAATGTATGAAAATGAATATAAAACAAAGAGCTAAGTACAAATCCACTAACCTGACATTGAAAAGAAACAATTTCATGTGTACATAAATAAAATGTGTGTGTGAAACTTACAGAGCATAAACGACAAAACTTTATTCACAGTAGCGATATGTGATATGCACTTTAAGCATTTTACTATACTATGCAATAAGATAAAATTACATGTATAATGACATTTAACTAAGTGAAATGTGTTAAAAAGAATATTACCAAGCAACACGTACTTGATATTGTTAAATACCAATATATGATGTGATTTGTGTTTACCTCTGTCAAATCACCGTCACCAATGTCACATTTCTTCACATGCTCATTATTATTCCCTCTTATGTGTTTCAATTAGCTAAACAGATTTCATATGTTTGAAAAAAATGTCATTGAAAATTCTATCACTATGAAACAACTATTAGTATTACTTGATTTTAATCCTCTCAAACTATCTCTGTGAACCTCTGTAAGTTTATGTAGATGTTCTATGCTTGATGCAACTTTAGTTTGCACCACAGAAATCACATAAACAATCAAGTAAAATGCTGATAGAACATATCAGTGGATCTATAGAAGACAAACCAGAAACAGAAAAATGTGGTGGTGTGTTACGGCGGTCAACAGGATGCTTCAACCAGCAAAGTCTCCTTGGTCAACCAACCCAGCATGTGTCACAAAAGCCCTCAAAAAAGCCACACGATCAACTCAAAGTCAACCCCAGAAAATTCAATGTTGTCCCAACGGCAGCAACGGTAGCAACACCAGCAACAATGGCAGCGACAGCAGCAACACAAGCAATAACGACAGCAACGGAAACAACAACAGCAACAACGGTAGCAACACCAAGTAAAATTCCACACAGCCAGTCAACATTTGACCTTGGTTCTTGTGCCAAAATTTTGGCCTTCCAAAATCGAAGTCTCCACCAAAAATCATCTCTTTTGGACCATACGTTGACCAAAGTCAATTTTGGTCAAACTTATGTGGAAACCCTAGCTGTAGCAACTTACTCTTCGTCCTTCTTTACCATGTGTGAAATGAAACTGCCTCTAAGGAGCTCGAACCAATCAGAAGAGGAGAGATGATGTGTGAGATGAGATGAGTGAAATATCCTCCAACGTTGACTCTATTTATATCAATCACCGAGGTGCGTGACACATTTGCTGGGGGTGTAAAACCTTAAGGCCAACCTACACATATTTGAAATTATTAAAAATAAATTCAAAATAAATGTTCTGCTCATTGGATTAAGATCAATTTTAGATCGATATTACACCTCTCCGAAAGAGGAACCCAATAAAATATTGGTATCTTCATCTGAGCATCACAACATGGAGTTTGGACCTAGTTGTACAATTTTAACACTCCCTCTCAACTAGAGAGAACTCCATCCACCTGTGCAATCAAACATCGTGCGTCATCCCATCGTAACTTGCTTTTCTAGCCTCTTTATTTCAGAACAGTAATGGGTCAGTCACAAAGACATCATTCCCAGCTGACAGATTCAGCCCAGAGGTTTGAAACGTCTATAGGACTCACAAATAATCTCATACCAACTCGAAGTTGGTTTATCTGGCCCGAAGTCAGTAGGAGGTCTAAAACCTCACTTGGACTCAAGAGAGTCATATATACTAACCCGAAGTTAGTCTCATTGACCCAAAGTTAGTTGGAGGTTTGAAACCTCACATGGACTCAAAGAGTCACATACCAACCCGAAGTTGGTTCATCTGACCCGAAGTCAGTAGGAGGTCCGAAACCTCACTAGACTTGATCCCAAATCAAGTGGTTGGACACGTGCCATCCTAGATAGAGAGTATGACAATCTCTGATGCATCCATCAGTATTTGATACTAGTCTCTAGCTTTTCTCACCTCATTGGCCAAATGAGAGGTACTTCCCATGAGTCCAAAACTCAGTGGGTAGGATGCATACGGGGAAAAGATCATGAGAGGTGAACCTACTCAAATATCATAAATGCGGGAAAAAGCACCACAAGGTTCGGTAAGCCTAGCCCCGTGTGTGATTATAGCTCCGAGGAACTATCCCCAAGGCCCCCCCAAAGCTCCCAAAGCTCATCGTCCAATAGGACCCTCAAAATAGGGTCATTCCATGATTCCAAGATTCTCACGGAAGGTTAGGAACATGATTTTCTCCAAGGGCATAGTGAGAATATCCATGACCCGCTCATCAGTTCCTATGATCGAGCCTTACAGTGCCTCATTGTACCATATCCCGGATAAAGTGGTACCAACCATCAACATGCTTAGATCGATCATGGAACACGGGATTCTATGACAAACGAATCCCCCTCTAGTTATCACAAAGGATAACAGTGGCATCTAGCACATGCTTGAATAGCTCACTGAAGAGCTTTCACAACCAAGTGACTTCACAACAGGCCATACATGTTACAATGTATTCGACCTCAGTGGTGCTCAAGGCTACCGACTTTTTTTTCTGCCCAAAGCACATCTACATGTGAAGTGGAATCCAGATGTGCTCTTGCAATCCACCACACTGCCAGCCCAATTGGTATTAGTATAACTAAGGAGTGTCATGTTCTTGGAAGTGTATCTCAACCCAAGGTCTATCGTGCCCTAAAGATATCTCAAGAGATTCTTGGCACCAACCCAGTGAAAGTTATGATCAACCATGTGTTGACTCAAATTGTTCACTGCAAAACATACGTCCGGACGGGTGTTCACTAAGAACATCAGGCCCCTACGAGTTGACGATACTCAGTGGGATTTGTCAATATGGGCCCAACATCGCTGCCACTCAACCTCTTGAAGTTGAGCTCCATCGGTGTCGACACGGACTTGCAGTCCACCATACTAAATATTTTTAGAAGCTTCACAATATATTTTCCTTGAGAAAGGAAAATCTTTCCAAGTCTCTGCCAGACCTCCAGGCCTAGGAAGTAGTGCATCATTCCTAGGTCTTTCATCTCAAACTCAACAGCGATCTCCCTCTTGCATTGATGAATGAGAGGGTCAGCACCTGTCAGGAAGAGGTCATCCACATACATCACCAAAATGAGAGGCTTCTCTCTATGAACCTTGAAGATAAGTTTTTGATCAAGATTAATACGAGTGAAGCCTAGCTTCATCAGGTAGTCATCTATCCTCTCATACAGCTCTAGGTGCTTCCTTCAACCCATAGAGGGATTTCTTCAACCTGTAGACATGGGTGTGCTGATCCTGGACTTTGAACCCCAGAGGTTGCTCCACATACACGTCTTCCTTCATCGCACCATGCAGAAGTGCGGTCTTCACATCCATCTGATGAAGACCTATCCTCTTTTATAAAGAAGGGCTATGATAGACTTGATGGTGGTCGCTGTGTGCAAATTTGTCATCATAGTTTATGCCTTCTTTTTGAGAGGATCCATGGCAACGAATCTTGCCTTGAACTTTTCAGCACTTTCATGAGATCCATGCTTGATCTTGTAGAGCCATTTTGGGGTGACAACTGCTTTGACCTCCGGTCTAGGAACCACATCTCAGACATCATTCTTCATTATGGACTCATACTCTTTGTGCATAGCATTCTTCTTGACTTGATGCTTTACGGCTTCCTCAAAAAGATCTAGGCTCGGATCGTACAATAGTACTCATGGCTGCTAGATACCCTTCGTATCTACTCGGCTTCTTGCTTTCACAGAATGTGCCCCTTGGGGCCATATGTCCCTCGGAATCCTCTCGAGTGTCCCTAAGCCATGATGGTCTCTTTCCTAGTGAAGGAAGTGGATCAATCGGGTCCATTGGTCCTTCAACATCAGGCATTGTCTCATCCTTCGATTCCGCTTGATTTCCAGGCCTTGCTTCATGACCTTCCTCAGATCTCGGAAGATTAACTACTTTCCTCAGGGAAGTATCTTCATCAAAGGTGACATCCTAGCATATCTCCACTTCCCTTTGACCAAGCACAAAGAATCTATAGGCCTTTGAAGTTTTACTGTAGCCCACAAACATTGTGGTCTCCCTCTTGATGTTAGCTCATCTGCAAAAGTTCTTGAACTCGTTCGTCTCATATTCAGTACCATTATCGGTCTGTCAGATAGCATCTCATGTCATTGCTCCCAATGGACTTCCTCCAACCTGGTAGAGTGTATCAATTCTAGACCCAAACGTGATAGCTTCCTTGGAAGCTCTTCTTCCACATGCGCACCTTTCCCATCAGAGCACACATTGAAACCTTTGTCTTCCATGGATGATATAGACACTATGGTTCTTCTTCAAATTAGGTACATAGAGTACATCTCTGCAAGTGGAGGACTCGACTCTGTGACAAGTGGAGGGTCACAGTCCATGTCCCTTTCACGGGATATGTGGCATTATCTCCAAGGATAATTTCCAGATTAGTATCCTTCTCAACCATATCAGAGAGTGCTTCCTTGAACCCAGTGATGTGCCTGAGGCACCACTATCTATCAACCAGACATCCATAGTGTCGGGTGGAGATGCAACAGAGAGGGAAGATACAAGAATGTATTCATTTCTTTTATCAAAAACATTTTATTCCTCATACCTAGAATTTCTTGACCTTTTGAAAGGTTGATCATTTCCACCAGAGGGAGCCTTCCTCTTTCCCTAGAACCTGTTGTTCCTTTGATTTTCATCCCACTGGTTGTTGTTGTCATCGTCATCAAGAGAATCCTTCTTGAAAGGGCATTCTCTAGCATAGTGACCTGGCCTATGACAAGTGAAACACTTGCCCTTCTTTCCTTGGGTCCCTACTTTTCCTTTGTACTTTGGACCACCAAAGTTCTTCTTTCTAGAATGAGTAGCGTATGCAGCATTTCCTTCATTTCCATACTACTTCATTCTTGATTCTTCTTGAACGCATCTTCACAGTACTTCGTCAAAGTCAGGTATCACATTATTATTTAGAATGTTAGTGTTGAACACATGCCATTCAGATGAGAGCCCTCCAAGTGTGGTGAGTACCATCTCTCAATCAGCTATTGTCTCCCCAATAGCCAACAGATTTTTCCTGATCTCAGTCAGCTTCAGAACGTATGATTGGACAAACTCATCCCTTCCCTTCTTCATATTCTTCAATTGATTCTTGAAGAATAGTACTTTGTTTTGGCAGCAGCAGTAGCAGTGGATGGAGTTTCTTGGATTTTACCCTGCACATAGTCCATGACATATTGGTCTTCTAATTTGAGATCCAATATCATCTTCTAAGCATGGAAGTCATCCTTCCCAGTCAATTTGTCATCCTCCTTGAAGCCATAGTTTGTGGAACCCATTTTCTTCTTCAGTGATTGCAACAAATAGGGCTTATCTTCACCTCAGGCTCTGATACTTTGTAATTTTATGTAGATGTTCTATGCTTGATGCAAATTTACTTTTCACCACATCAATCACATAAAAAATCAAGTAAAATGCTAATAGAAAATACCAGTGGATATATAGAAGATAAACCAGAAACAGAAAAATGTGGTGGTGCGTTACGATGGTCAACAGGATGCTTCAACTAGCAAAGTCTCCTTGGTCAGCCAACCCAGCATGTGTCACAACAGCCCTCAAAACAATCACACGGTCAACTCAAAGTCAACCCCAGAAAATTAAATGTTGTCCCAATGGTTGCAACACCAGCAACAACGGCAGCAATGGCAGCAAAACCAGCAACAACGACAGCAACGGTTGCAACAACGGCAACAGCAACGGCAGCAGCAATGGAAGCAACAACGGCAACAATGGCAACAATAATGGCAGCAACATCAAGTAAAATTCAACACAGCCGGTCATCCTTTGACCTCGGTTCTTGTGCCAAAATGTACGGCCTTCCAAAATCGAAGTCTCCACCAAAAATCATCTCCTTTGGACCATGCGTTGGCCAAAGTCAATGCTAGTCAAACTTGCATGGAAACCCTAGTTGCAGCAACTTCCTCTTCGTCCTTCTTTACCATGTGTGAACTGAAACTGCCTCCAAGGAGCTTGAACCAATCAGAAGAGAAGAGATGATGTGTGAGATGAGATGAGAGAAATGTCTTCCAACATTGACTCTATTTATATCAATCACTGAGGTGTGTGACACATTTGCTAGGGGTGTAAAACCTTAAGGCCGACCTGCACATATTTGAAATTATTAAAAACAAATTCAAAATAAATGTTCTGCTCATCGAATTAAGATCAATTTTAGATCGATCTTACACCTCTCTGAAAGAGGAACCCAATAAAAATATTGGTATCTTCATCTGAGCATCACAACATGGATTTTGGACCTATTTGTCCAATTTTAACAACCTCGCTACTATTTTAGCCCCAAAAACTCATTTTCCAAGTTCTCATATCATCTCTCCCTTTCCCTCTTCTTTTCTTTTGCCCGAACCTACAATTATATTCCAAACGAGTTATGCACTTGACCCTATGATGGAATAAAAGCAAAGATAGCAATAGAACAATAGGTCTTGATTGAGTTAGTTTCTGACTGGTGTTATAGGCAAAGACCGATTAATTACCTACGAGATTCGATCAACTTCCTCCTTTATGATGGGAGAGAAGATTGAGTCATGACATCCAGACTGGTTTCAGGTAGTTTCTTGCAGGTGTTATTAGGGAAGCTCGATACAAGCCCTTCAGACTGCGTTCACAAATTCATAGGGTACACAAAGTGAGCTTTAGCCCAAGGACTTGTCACTATAAATCGAGTTGTCATACTATAGATTGAGTGATATTCTCGGTGGATTATATTGAGTTGAGGTTCACCTCATAATACATTGGCTGAAATATTTCTCTTCTACAGCTAATACATTTAAGCAACTGGATAGGTATCATCTTTTCCTTTGAAAGTTGCTTGGAACTAAAATCCTACCAAACCTGGACCCTGGAAATGTGTCAGTCGAGATCAATATGGGAGCACTTCCTACTTTTTCGCTGGGGGAAATGAATATATTTGCAGTGTGAGCTCACCGAAAGGATATTGATTCATGTTCCTTTCCCTACGACTACGATGAGGAAGAGCACCCACAGATGGTTTCTATAGAATCATTTCGTGATTCACTTATAAGTGAAAAATTCATCGGTTCGCAATAAATTACCCTTGGAATGAAATTATTCATTGAATGGGATAGCCTTTTTGGTTTCTACCCAAGTTTCCCAAAATCATCCACAGGTATAAGCATACCCCATGTGGTTGTTTTTTTTTCATCGTGATGGGTCTAGTGTATAGTTGTGTGAGTTAAAGCCTTGAAGTTGAAAGCCAAAAGTTGAAAGCTCAGTATGCAGGAATTACCATTAAAGCCCTCACAAGGTAAGATGCTAACCAAAATAGGCTTTCATGCCCTAATTCATTTCCCTCACTTGCTGATAGCACTGGCCCCTTAGACTGAGACCGACTAGCTGCTTCCTGATTTTTTACATAGCTCCTCCTGTTCTCACCTGTAGTAGACACCACATCAACATGCAACCACAGGTGTCAACATACTTTCCCTTTCCTAGCGCATCCAATTCCTGTCCCTTCCCAACTTCGCTAGCATTTCATACTGCTAGTTTAATGCTAGCATTAGTTTACAAGCTTGAAATATGAATGACTCAAACCCATGATAATATAAGCTTATAGCCTCTCGGCCTTGGGAAGAGGCCAAGACCACAAAATAAATTAAAATATGGTCATCAAATGGCACAGGATGACATATTACAAATAAATCTTAAAAAAGCACTAAATCTTAATGCAAACTAATGTTGTCGTGGTTAAAAAAACTAGTAATGATTAGTGGTAAATAATATTCAAGTTTGAATAACCACAAGGTAAAATTGAAGCAGTATTTCCTAGTCCCCAAACATTTTTTTTATAATCCTAGATAAATAACATACCGCATTATTATGGAGCTAATTTTGATAGTCAAAGGATGTTTAATATTGTGTAACCCAATGTAGGGGTTCAATCCTCATAGTTTTTTTCTCAAATATACATGTATTACCTTTTTAAAGATAGAAAGGAACTTAATCATAATAATAACATGCCAACCTCAAACTAAGAAGAAATTAATGTATGTGTGTGTGTGTGTGTCTGTGTGTAATTTTGAGGTGCATTACCCACCCATATAACCAAGATCAATCATTTCATATGGTGAATTTTTTTCCCTGAGAATTGCATCCAAAATTTGATATCTTTTCATATTTTTTTTGAGTTTATCTAGCTCTTTCATTAATGAAACAATCTATGCTTCAAGCTTTTCACTGCTTTCTACTTTTTATTTTAGCTGATTATTCAACATTTCTTCCACTTTTTTGCTTCCTCTCTTTCATTCTTGATGAATCTGATTTCTTTGGATAGTCTCTTGTTATTTTTCTTGAGGTTATTAATTTCCTCTAATGCATTGATAAGTACAAGATCCACTGTGCATTCAACACTTTCTCCCTTTTTTTTTATTTTTTCACCCCTAGTTTTTCTATGTTTGAATCCTAATTATTGGATAAAAATAGTATCTCTCTTTTATCATCATTAGAATCATATTATTCTTCATCATAAAATCATTATCCTCTTTGGAATAAAGAAATTTTTTTTTTTCAAGTATCCTTTGATGGCCCTTTTTATGGGTTCTTATTCACCGTCACTATCTTCACTATAATGACACTTAGCATGAAAATGTCCTATATTGCTATAGTTTTAAAAAAATGAGATGTAACTTACCTTTGAATTTGGATTTTTATCTTTAGTTTTCTGATTAGCTGAGCCATTTATGAATCAAAATTGTCACTCAAATAGTCACTAAATTTTCATTTTATTGACTTCTTCTATGCTTTAAATGTTACTTCCTTATGTGATGGGTTTATCATCCTCGTTTCATATGCAATGAGAATTCCATGAAGTTTTTCCATTTTAATATTTTCCAAATATCTTAATTCTTATATGGCGGAGACATTGGCATAAAAACTTAGAGGAAGATACCTCAAAAAATTTTGAACAATTGTTGTTTTTTTAACTTCTTCACCAAATCCTTTGAGAGAATTAACCACTTTCGATCTATTTGAAGAAAATAAGTAGCAACATATTCTTCATCATTCATTTTCAGGCTTTTAAATTGTCTTCATAAAGTCTAAATCTTTTTCTTCTTAACTTTTCCATATCTTTCATAGTTACTTACAAGATTGTCCCACATATCTTTAGTTGGTTCACACTGCATAACTTTAACATATTCTAAATCTGAAAAGCCAGTTAAAATGGAATTCATAGTTTTTGTATTAGAGACATAATCCTTTCTCCCATCTTGATCAATTGGGGGAGAGGATGTGACCTTGTATCCTTCAATAATAGACCTCCAAACTTTAGCACCAAGATACATCAATTTTGTTCTCATTCTTATCTTCCAAAAGACAAAATTTGTTCCATCAAAGAAAGGAATTTTGGTTGATGCTTCTTGATTGGTCACAGTCCCTTATAATATATTCTTTAAACTATTAAATTATACTTCAAAAAACCTAATTGTATACCCATTATTTGAAATATTGAGAGGTAGTGAATTAGTATTTCATTACTTTTGACAATTTTTCACTTAGATAATCTTTAAACTGAATTCACATCGCATAATTAATCATCCACAATGTATGAACCTAGAGAAACAAGTGCAAATAAAAATTTGAAAAAGAAATACTTGAAAAAAATATTTAATTTATCATAATATTTTGTAAGGACACAAATTATCTATAAGCACCAACTCAGAAAAATTAAGCTCTAACATGTCAAGAATATGAGGATGCCAACCCTCAATAAGCACCAAATTACAATAATTGCATGCTCCAACCTGAACTCAACCTTCAATACATCATAACTTGAACTTTGAATCAGGCTTGAACCTGACCTTCAAGACACCAATACTTGGCCTTCAAACCAGGCCTAAACTAGACCTTTAAGTAGAAAAACTTAGCCATGAAACTAGAAATTCAAACCGCAAAACTTGTCCTCTGAAACTTAGCCTTCAAACAGTAGTACTCAGCCCTAACCATCAACCTTCATAGGGGCAGAACTCAACCCTCAAATCAAAACTGCAACTCAGTCTTAACACAAGCCTAGAACTCAAACTATATAGGGACAAAATTTGGCACTTAAGATAGGCATTAAATTAAACCTTATCCTTGCAAAAACTTAGGCTACTCAAACTCCAAAGATACTTGTACTCAACACTCAAAAAATAAATCTTAAACAAACCGTAAACCCTTCCCAAAAACAATACCAAAATCCTTCTATAGAAAGTTGCTTCAACTTAGCTTCACTTTAATTTTTCTTGGTTCATGAGGTATGAACTTTGAACAACTTGAACTCTATATGGACAAAATTTGGCCATTAAGATAGGCATTAAACTCTACCTTCTCCTCACCATAACTAAGCCTAACTAGCCTCCAAAGACACCTGTACTCAACCCTCAAAAATAGATCCCAAAAAAACTGTAAACTCTTCCCAAGAACAATGCCAAAATCCTTCTATAGAAAGTTACTTCAACTTGGCTTCACTTTACCTTTTCTTGGTTCATGAGGTATGAGATTTGGACAAATTGAACTCTATAGGGACAAAATTTGGCCCTTAAGATAGGAATTAAACTCAACCTTCTCCTAACCAGAACTCAACCTACTCAACCTCCAAACACACTTGAACTCAACCCTCAAAAATTGATCTCAAACAAATTGTAAACCCTTCCCAAGAACAATGCAGAAATCCTTCCATAGAAAGTTGCTTCGAGTTGGGTTCACTTTAATTTTTCTTGGTTCATGAGGTATGAACTTTGGACTTACTCAGAATTTAATGCTCCTTCTCACACCTATTTATAGTGCATTTGGATGTTAGGTTAGGCTGACTTCATATTCAAAAATTAATTTCTCCTCAAGCACGGACAGTACTTGCGCACCCACAATTTGTCCTGTGACTGTGTCGGACTGCAACAATTCCATGTTGTGTGTCACAAATTCCATCTTCAAACCATTGAAAACACTACCATTGACGCACTACGTATATGTAGCGTAGAGGAAACGTTCGACAGTGTCCAGATCAGATTCGGGGAAGCCATATTCTTGGTTCACCACCCTAAGAAATTTCCTTATAACAATCTTCCACAGCCAGTAGGCCTTCTCAAGAATAATAAGAAACGATTCGGTAGAGGAAAAGTCATAGAAAATTTTGAGATTTGGTTTCAAATTCTTGGTATCGCTACCTAAATCTCCAATGTGGTCTAGCCTTACTAACTGATAGATATACAAGCCAATATATGTCAAAGAGGATAACAATTGCAGCATGAGAAGCAACCGACTGACCTTTGAAATTCAAGCTTTGTTCTCTGAATCATCATCATCGGCCCAAAAATTTTCATTACTATTGTTTAAGCTCAATCATCTAAATAACACATCACTTAGCTATTTAGCTTCATGGATGAGAGTTTCTATGGCTTTCAGCATGATCTCATGGTGCCACTTCACCTCTTTCCTTAGACTAAATATGCGAGCACCTTCTATTGACAATATTGTGGTGACGACCTAGAAGTCTATCATTTCTAAAAATGATGCGAAGCCTCCGTGGAGCATGAAGGTGGCCCAAGCGAAGGCCAAATATCCGAGCCTGCTGGCTACCTTCTCTAGAATGGAAAGCTTAATGACAAACAAAGTTATTTTTGTGTCTGGAAGGGTCGCATTGTCAGTGCGACTCCCCGACTCTCGTGATTCGGATACAATCTCTAGTCGCTTTGTGGATGGAGAAATTGATGTATCACGACTACCTCTGGGTTGTGAAGCCATGTAAGAAATTTCCTCTTGATGTCCAGATCCATAAGTCAATTTACAAGCCCTCTTCTCTCCGTATGGAAGTTCTATGTGGTTTCTATAATAGAATCTACATAACTTCTCACTGTTGAGGAGAAATACCAGAGATGTGTAGTGTTATAACTTCTCCGTATGGATGTGCAGTGTTATATGGTTAGGCATATTCATACTAGAGATGTCATATATTGTAATATGTTTGATTTGGTAGGTTTTCTGAAGTTGGTCTACGTTATTTGCCTTGTTTCATAAATAATTTCATCCATCACTCCATATTATTCCTTAATTCTTTAGGGGGCTTCTGCTACACAGTAATTTTTCACCATGCTCATTTTCTTTTCCCTCATCCTGAAATGCCCCGTGACAGATCCTGGGCAGTGTTTCCACCATGAATAAATATGTTAAGACTGGTCAAACTCCTAGTTTCCTAGGTCAACGCTTTTCATGGTGTCATGATCGCGCTGAATTCATATTCACAGTTTTGGCTTAGCATTCCCATCGCCCTTATTTCTTGGAAAACCGCACTAATCCCTTTCTCGCAATGTTTCCTCAAATGGAGGAGAAGCTTCAACCTTTAGAATTTCCAAGGTGGCGAGTTGGATGTTAAATGGTGGTGATAGAGTCGAGCTCTCTGATTTTAGAGCTTTGATCTCATCCATGAGGATTTGTCCCATAGAAAGTGTGCCTTCCTCCTCCTTTCATGGGCTCACAACCTCTTCTCCTTTTCCATAAATTCATATCCCTCATTCCAATAAAATTAGTCTCGTTGTTCATTATCGGACTAGTCTAAATTCTCGTTCCCTTTGCATCCTCACATTGTGATAATGACTAAGTGTTCAGGAGAAGGAATGCTTTAGAGCTTCAGTGAAGGACTAATATTTTCACCAAAGGAGACCTCTAACATCAAGGCTTAGGTTGTAAGCTCTTCCTATTATATTTATCAATAAAACATTTGATATTTTTTTTCTATATTTGTCTAACTATTTATGAAAATATTCTGGTACTCCTTGATATGCTAGATAGCTAATGTTTATGATTATTATGTATTGGATTACATTTTTTGTTGCATCTTGATCATCCACATATATTTGTGTGCCATCGATAGCAGGGATTGAGCCTAAAGGATTGTGGATCAAGGTCACCATCAATGGATTCAAACGTAGCATTGGGAAAAATGTACTTCTATCTATTTCCTTGTCGCATTGTAAATTTTAGTTAAGAGAGATTTGCATTAGAAATTATCTCATGTTTCTAGACCCACTCTAGGCCTATATATATCGCCTCTACCTGTAGAGGGGATTTGTCTTGACAACAATGAGTTAACCCACAACCTGTCTATAGACAGTAGCATCTCCTTCTTCTCCTAAATTAGCATCCTCCTTCCTCCAATTTCCTACTAAAGAATTCTCCATGGGTTTGTTTTCCTCCATTTGGAACTTCCTGAGAATCTCATTGGCATACTTTCCCTAAGATACAAATAGCTCCCCATCTCTTTTCCATATTTTCAATCCCAGGAAATACTGCAAGAGCCTCATGTCCTTCATCTCAAATTCTATTGCAAGATCCTCTTTGCAATACTTGTTGAGGTGCTCACCACCTATTAGTATCAAGTCATTGACATAAAGTATTACCTTCTACCACAATATGGTAAATTTTCGCATCTTCCTCACTCTTGGTGAAGCCCAATCCGGTGAAGTAGTTTTCGATCCCAGTGTACCAAGCACAAGGTGCTTGATTCAGCCCATACAGTGCTCTTGAGTCTGCACACATGCAACTCTCTGTCGAAGGTCTCAAAACCTTCTACATGCTCAATGTACACCTCTTACTCAATCACCCCATTGAGGAAGGTTGTATTTATATCCATCCGATGTATCTCCCATCCCATCTGCATTGAGAGTGCAAGGATGGATATGATTGATGAGTACTGTGCAACTGGTGAAAATTTCTCATCATAATTAATCCCCTCCACCTGAGAGACCCCTCTTGCCACAAACATGGCCTTGTGCTTCTCCGCACTCCCATTTTCTTCCTGATTCACCTTGTAGATCCACATGGATCCTACAATTGACTTCCCCTCCAGTATTGGGACAACTTCCCATGCATTTTTTTTTATAATAGAGTCATACTCCTCAACCATGGCTTCAACTCAAATTTGTTGTTGCACTACTTCCTCAAGATAGGATGGTTCTATCTCTACACCTTTTCTCATAAGATCCATGTATTCAGTGTACTACTCTGGGGACCTTCTATGTCTGCATTATGATGTGGATGCTTCCACATTCCCTCTAGCATCAAGAAAAAACTTGTCAGCCTCTCTCATGTGCTTCCTTTCGTCTCCAGATGTCACTGCATGAGTGGGTGCTTCCACTCTCTGCAACTCTGCTTGTCGTTTCTCCACATATTGAGGCTCTTCTTTTGGAGCCAAGATCTCCTCAACTGCATGCAACTAAATCTTCCTCACAAGGGAAATTCACATGGCCTTCTCTTCTTCGAATTTCACATTTCTTCTAACCACTGTCATCATGTTTGTTGGAAAGCACTCTTGATAGTTGTGAGGTGCATCATTTTACCCCACAAATATCCCCAACTCAGTTTTTGGTTCTAGCTTCTTCATGGCATCTTTGGTCACATGGAAATAAACTGATGAACCAAAAATTTTAAAATGCGAAAAAATTTGGTCTCTTGCCTGAAAAGTATTCCTCTGGTGTACTCATCCCAATTATTTGATGAGTACTTATGTTCTACACAAATATTTTTGTATTGCATGCTTCCGCCCATAGATACAATGGTAGGCCCTAATCACGCAACATAGCTCAAGTTGCTCCCACAATAGTTTTTTTCTTCCTTTATGCAACATGATTCTGCTGTGGGTTATGAGGTGCTATCAATTCCCTTCAAATTCCTTCTGAAGCATATAATTTTTTGAATTTTTTAGAGACATATTATCCACCATTGTCACTCCTCAGAGCCTTCACCTTTTTCCCTGTATCTTTCTCCACAAGTGCCTTGAACTCACAAAAATTTTAGAATGTTTAATATTTCTTCTTCATGAAGAAAATAGAACACTTGTGTGGAAACCATCTACAAAAATCACATAATACCTGTGTTTTATTGTGGAAGCTCTCGAGAACGATCCACACACATCTGAGTGAAATCTCTCAAGGATCGTCTTTTCTTGGATTTCCTTATCGCGAAAGGTGAGTAGTACCTATGTCGATAGTATTATACCTCCCATCATCTCCCATCTCGATGTGCATCTAGAGATCCTTCTCCTCCAAATTACTGAAGAATTATTTGTTTCCGTTCAGATGGAATGAAGCTCCACTATCAAAGTAACACACAGAACCCATCATTGATGACACCATTCATGCGATGACGGTGAAATCCAACTCGAACTGTGAATAAAGTTCTTCACCTACCGCTCCTCTTGATGACTGCTTGTTGGTATTCTTGTGTGAACACTTTGTATCATAGTGTCCAAGTTCATGATAGTGAAAACATTTTACCTTTGACAAGTCTCGCTTCTTTCCTTCCTGATCGGAATCTGATTTTTAATAGAACACCTTCCCTTTACCTTTCTTCGCCTTTCCATCCAAGGTACAGTTCTCCTCCTCATCATTCTTTCATGAGGATCCATCTCTAGTGTTCCGTCGAATCTTTTCTTGTAACAACTCAGACCACAATTGCTCCCACTCTGGTAGCTTCTCCCTCCCATTCACTGATTCCTGGTAGCTATGCCTACACTTGGGAAGGCCTAGAAGTGCTAGGTTCACCAAATTATCCTAGGAAAATGTCACACCAAGTCTTCCAAGCCCATATCAACATTGAGTGAACTTCGTCAAGTATTTTGGGATCATGTCGCCCTTCCCCATCTTGATCTTTCGGTGTTTTTCCTTCAGCGCCAACTTCTTATGGTTGCTGCTATTATGAAACATATCCGATAAATCCTTCCATATAGCATATGGATTTTCCTTTCCATGGAGCTTCAAGACAATATGATATCGAACTTCTTCTAAGAGATTCCTTCTCTCCTTTGCTACATTCTTCTTCCATGCATCAAGAGGTTGAGAATTTGTTGATGCGAGATGAAGAATATCATTGTCTATGAATTCCTTCGGTGTGTTTTCCTCCAACACTGCCTCCATATTTTCCTTCCATGCTATGTAATTTGAATTACACTCAAGGGAATATTTGAGTCTCAATCCAAAGAAAGGCATCCTGATTTGTTGTTGGTACTGAAGAATAAATCTGCAAATTTGATTTACATGTTCAAAACAAACTCTGGTTCTTGTCTTATATGATGATTCTTGCTCTTATACCATGTATTAATATCTAAATAGATTAAACTAATATTGTAATATTCTGAAAAAAAAAATAATTAATCAATTCTACATATTCTAGAAACCAATTACGATCACACAATCACATGAACAAGAAAGAGAAATACTTTAAATCGCACAAGACAAAGATGTGCCTCAGGAAATCCTCAACTAAAAACCCTATTTTATATATATATATATATATATATATATATATATATATATATATTACATTAATTCAAGAACATGAAATAATACAATGTTATTTCCCTTATTGAAAAATATCTGCACTATCTCCAACTATCTCAATCTTATCTTGCCAAGTTTGCTCCAATAATTAACCAATTCCCTA